>BHFT01015146.1:0-107640 GCA_004320025.1 Laticauda laticaudata | reverse complement strand
CTCCAGACAAATTCAGTCTCCAATCTTTATTATAGAACAAGAACTTCTCCCCTGACTTTGGCTCTTTAATTCATCGCCTTCCCTTGTCTTCAGAAGAACGTAGCTGATAGCCTGAAAATTCACAACATCACCCTCTTCTTCTTTGCCTCTCATGCTAAGCAGTTATCTTTGCAAAACACACATGCAAAGCCCACCCTGACTCTTATTACCTGGTTCCACTCAGGGGGAAAGTCCAGCCATTAGTGCATGAAACCAGCCTTACATCTTCATTGCTGGCATGCGCACCTCCCATGACTCAATAGCTGAGCCATGGTAGTTGTAGAAGCACGAGAAATCAGGAGACAGGAGACGAGTGTAACTTTCAAGCTCTTTATTCAAGGTTTAGATCTGTGTAGGTCTTTCGTGAGCCACAGCAGCTCTTCTATATAGAGCTAGCTTGGCGGCTCTCACCCAAGACAGCTTTCTGGAATCTCCCGCAATCGGTTCGTCCAATCACGCGGGAGGAATTTTTTTTTCCTTAACTAACCAATCACCATCGTGCATCGTTCCAGGCCAATCACCAGTGCAGTTCGTTTCAAGCCAATCAGGTATAGCGTATTACAAGAATGTTAATATAGTGGTCTCAAAATTATAAAATGACAATTCAACAAGCATAATAAAGAAAACTTGTATAAGATGTTTTACAGGTGGCACTTCCCCCCGACAAAGGAATAGCAAGAATGTTTCAAGGAACAAATCTGAAAAATGTTGTGAAATGTTCATCAGATACCTGGCTCATATTGTGTGGACTGGAGGATGCCAGAAAATATTGCGACTAAAATTACATGTGGTTGGAAAAAAAAATGACCAAAGAAACACATGAGCTTGAAACCAGAGGATTTTTTTATTGGGATTTACCTGACACATATTTAATAAAGACTTGAAATATTTTTGATGTAAATGTATTAAACAAGGCGGCTAGGATTGTATTTGCTTAAAAATTTGGAAGAATGAGAAAATACCATTACAGGAAGGAAATTATTAAGAAAATATTGGAATGGTCTGAGTATGAGTAGATGAACATTTGAAATTAGAGAGCAAGCAAGATAAACCAATTTTATGAAATTGGGATCTTTTTATCAATTGGCTAGATGTGATTAAATACGATAATTAGAACATTAATACTATATCTATAAAGGCGTTTTTTTTAGGATTGATTTGTTATGATTATTTGATTTGTGTATAGAATAAATTGTTTAAAGTTATTGAGTATCTCACCAAAGCATGAATGAATAGTAATAGTCAAAACAAATTTTTTTTTTTTTTTTAGTAATATTTAGGATATGGATTGGATAATAATGAATTGTTATGCAATATAACTGTAAACTGGAGACTGACAAAATGAATGCCAAAAAAACTGATGAAATCCAACCGACACACGGGAAGTATCTATGAGAGTAGATGGTTTTTAATGTTTTGTAATGTATGTGTGTCTGTAGGAAAATTAATAAAAATTCTTTTCAAAAAAAAAAAAAAGAAATGTTTAATATGTTAATCACCCTCCCCTCTTGGTATGGTCCATCTATGTGGACGTAGTCGCATAGGTAAGCAGGGCTTTTTACTTGCCCTACTTGACCTGTGCAGTTCAGTTGCTTGCATGGTCTTCAGCCAGTTCGGAAGAGATTATTCATGCTGGCTCCCGCTGTACTTCCATGGAACTCCTGACAGGGTGGATGTCAGGCCTTTGCTGGCAACTCCACACCCAGTCCTACTGGTTGGGTCGAGTTGATCGGCTCTTTTCCCAGCCAGATCTTCCCGAGCTGGTTTGGAGCTGGCTTTGACTGGTTCCTTCCATGGCGAGGTTCGAGTGGGTCATCTTCCTCTGGTACCCTTCGTCTGCCTTTCATTCTCCAGTGAGTAATGTTGGTTTCTTCTTTATTAGCAGGTGTTTGGTATTTCTGGTTCAGTTCATTCATTGGTTGGGCCCATTCCGGTTTGTCGTTGTCTGTTCTTGTAGTAGTATTTTCTCTTCTTTTTGATTATTGTTTGGGGTTCTCCCCCCCCCTCTAGTTTTTTTATTAGAGTCTGTTTGTGAGTTTTTGGGTTTTTGGTGCTGTTTAAAATTATTCTTGATCGTATTTGGTCGACATGCCTTTCCAGTTGCGTAGGTATAGGCAGCAAGGAACTCAGACCATCTTGTCATCCGGGGAGACCAGTATGTGATGGGTGGCCTTGTTCCCGCCAGGATTCCCAGTAGTGGGTTTATGGTCAATGGATGAGGGTGAAGTCCCTACCGTATAAGACTGGTGAAACTGCTTCACGCCGGTAACCACTGCAAGTGCCTCCTTGTCGAGCTGACTATAATTTATTTCTGCCTTTGATAGTGTTTCTGAGAAGTAAGCAATTGGCGCTTCTCTCCCATCTGGCAGGGTGTGAGGAGATCTTTTATATTCCGGAAGGTGGCCTCTTCCGCTGTCCCAGGACCAAACAGACGTCTTGTCGAGCAACCTATGGCAGAGGTTCCGCTGTTGTTGCCTTCTGTGGCAAAAAGACATTGTAGAAATTGATTAGTCCCCAGAAAGGCTTGTAATTCTGCCTTATTTTGAGGTCTCAGGGCTTCCTTTATTGCTTTTATTTTTTTGTGGGTAGGGTGGATTCCGTCTTTGTCCACCAGAATATCCCAGGAACTCAACTTTTCAGTGCATAACTGGCACTTTTCTTTTTTTTAACTTTAAGTCCTGTGTTTTTAAATTTTTGTAGGACTTCTTCTGAGTCGGCTTCTCAATTGTCCTTTGTCTTTGCGCGCTACCTACACATCATCAAAATATGGCACAACTCCCTTAATTCCTTGGAGTAACCATCCCATGAAACTCTGGAACACCCCTGGTGCCACACTGACTCCGAATTGGAGCTTTTGCACTGGAAAGCCCCCCTGTGGGTCACGATAGTTTGCGCTTCCGCAATCTTGGCATAGACAGGCAGCTGCTGATATGTTTGCACCAAGTCGAGCTTCGCAAAGACTTTTCCTCCCCCAAGTGAGTATAGAAGGTGCCTGTACCACTAGGACTGGGTATGCACTTTGTTGTAGTACATTGTTAAGTGTCTCTTTATAGTCCCCACAAATTCTCATGGACCCGTCTGGTTGATTGAGTTGACTATGGGGTCTCCCAGCATGCATGATCTAATTGGTTCCAGGACCCCTTGTGCGATGAGCTTATCTAATTGTTCGTCTATTTTTGGTTTGAGTGCAAATGGAACTCATCTTGGTTTGAGATGCAATATTGGGGTTCAAGCTAAATGATATTGGAACCCCGGGTACTTGCCTAATTGTCCATCGAACACTTTCTTGGAATTCCTTCATCAACTCCTGTTCCCAGTCTGTTTCCTCGACATGGTTGATGCCCGTCACCGTGATCCTAATTGGTGCGAACCATTCTAGACCCAGCAGGCTTGGGCGGTCGCTGTTGACAATAGTGAGTGGAAGTACTTTCCCATATCTTTTGAAGGTTACATGGAAGTGCGTTCCAATTCCTATTACGGGATCTGTTCCCCTGATAGTCCTTTAATGGTGAGTTTTCTGGTTCTCCAGATCTTGTTTCTGTAAGCTGGGCACTAACCTCTTAATCATGTCCAGGACACCATGGAGAGGTATGATCCGCGAGTCCACCTCCATTCTGGCACGGCCTGCCTTCGATGTTGACCTGCATGTGTACTTTTCTTGTGTCTGAGTTGTCTGAATGGCCGATTGTGACCATTTGATGGGTTTCTTCCCATCGTCTGGTTTCGCTGAGCCGCTTGCTTCAGTTTTCACGGTTCCATCGGTTCTCTGTGAATCTGTCTTGGTTGTCGCGTTTCTTGGGCTGGAGTGCCGTTTGTTGCGGCAGACCTTGGCGATATGCCCCCGTTTTTCACGAGTACGGCAAAATTGGCGTCTCTAAAACCGGCACTCAG
This sequence comes from Laticauda laticaudata, assembly GCA_004320025.1. Classification (NCBI taxonomy): domain Eukaryota; kingdom Metazoa; phylum Chordata; class Lepidosauria; order Squamata; family Elapidae; genus Laticauda; species Laticauda laticaudata. Next base: position 103,710 of record BHFT01015146.1, on the reverse strand, counting down.
AAACGGGGGTGGTCGTCGCCGCAATCAGCGCACTGGAAGCCCGACTTACAGCTTCTCCGCCGGTCTTCGCTCCACTTGCAATCTGTGGATCTCCTCTTCCTCATTGTGAGTGGTTGGTGATAGATCGATGTCCTCGTGGTGCGCCGTTGTTGCTTTGTGTGACCAGTTTCAGTTTGTTTTTCGGGAGATGTTTTTGGCCAGTCCCTTGAGTTCATATGTCGCCATCTTGGCTGCTGATTTCTTCGTGGCTTCGGCTTGCAGTGGCTTCAACAATGGCTTCGGCGAACTGTAATGTCTGCCTGAGCCATTAGCCTGCTCTGGAGCACGGGGTCTCTGAGACCTAGAAACCATGCGGTCCCTCAGAGCCTCGTCCATGTCTGAAAAAGCCACATGCACCTCCGATGTTCCTCAATGCTGTCACGAAATCCCCAATGCTCTCTCCGTTCCTTTTTGATACAACGGTAGAATTCGTGTCACCGGATCAGGTTTGGCATGGCTGGGGCATAATGGTTCTAAGTAATCGAGATCTGGCCAAGTCATCTCTTCATGTCCTCTGGCTTGCCAATGCTTTGGCCATCTTGAATATGGCTGGCCTGCAATGGGTCAGGAACACAGCTCTCTTTCGGTGGTTGTTTGCATCCTTGAGATTGTTGCTCCTCGCAGGAACATGAGGAATCTATCGATGTAAGATTCCCAGTCCTCGGTTGCCCCGTCGAATGGGCAGGTGCGTGGTGAGTTGCTGCCGGCCATCTCGTCAGTTGTTCAGCTCGGTTGCCACGTGCCCGACTGGTCTCTTTGTCTCAGTATTTCACCTTCGTCGCCAGTGTAGAAGCGCGGGAAATCAGGAGACAGGAGACCAGCGTAACTTCAGCTCTTTATTCAATAATAGAATAAATCTGTGTAGCCTTTTGCGAGCCACGGCAGATCTGTGTTGCCTTTTGCGAGCCACGGCAGCTCTTCTTATAGAGCTAGCCGGCAGCTCTCGCCCAATGACAGCTTTCTGAATCTCCCGCGATCGGTTTGTCCAATCATGGGAGATTCCTTACTAACCAACCACTGTCGTGTGTCTCGGCCAATCACAGTGCAGTTCATTTCAGCCAATCAGATTAGGGTGTTACAAGAATGTTGATATGTAACAGTAGCTGTGCTTGGTTGCTTTTCTCTCTCTGAGGAGATCTTACTGGACAGGTATATTTTTGTGTGTCCGTGCAGATAAATTGATTTTTATACAGAGAGTTAAATTGAACCTATATATGGCGGGATTTTTTAAAAACCTGCTTCTTGTGACTGTTGTGCCTGCATATACTTGCATTAATTAACAAATGTTACTTTTGCATTTAGTAATGGTGTGCCATACTTTTTAATTTCTGTGACTTGGTTTTGATCTTTAAATGACATTTATTAAAAAATAAATCACATTTTTTTAAAAATAAATGCTGCATATATCTACGAATCAAAGAGAGAAAATATTTTTAAAATCTTTATATGTTGATGATAGATAGATAGATAGATAGATAGATAGATAGATAGATAGATAGACAGACAGATATAGAGTCATAAAAGTATGACTCAATGAATTGAGTGCTATCTAGATATCTAGAATGACTTGCCTTCAGAAGTTGTGGGTGGTCCAACATTGCAGGTTTTTAAGAAGAGATTGGACAACCATTTGGCTGAAATGGTATAGGGTTTCCTGCCTAAGCAAGGGGTTGGACTAGAAGACCTCCAAGGTCCCTTCCAACTCTCTTATTCTGTAAATGGTTGGGAATGCATATGAAAGAAGATTTCAAATAGGTGATGGTTGCATGTTATGTTTCAATGAATGTTCATAATGGAAGAACCAGAGATGAGTTTGAGGGGAAATTATGCAGTATTTCGAATGAATGCAATTAAGGGGGGAAATTAGTGGGGGGAGTGAAATGAGAGCATACAGAAAAAGTGATAAAACCACTTGGAGAACCAGAATATGTGAATGCTGTTTTGTGAGTTTTAGCTTAGAAAAAGATCTAATCATTTCAATACATTATTTTAGCAGAGACCTATTCAAACATACACAAAGTACAGGAATTAATATTAATCTAAAAGTATGATTGATATGATTCTGTCTGCTAAAAGGCTGAGAGAATTAATAAAAAGGATATAAGTAAAGTTACAGATTGTGAATGTGGGACACACCATTCTTGGCAATATGAAGAGCAGATCTTGGCAAAATAGGTACAGAAAGAAATGGAAGAAGTCAAATAAACTGTAATAAACTAAGATAATTGAACACCAGCAGGAAGAGAAAGCATGAAAAAAATTAAAAGACAGAACCAGAAAAATGGAAAGTGAATGTAAGGAAAAAGGATGTAAAAACTACTTGGAACAGAATAAAAAGAATTATGCTGCAGAATGCCACAGAAGTTTATAGTTACTCTCATGAGGAATTAAAAAAATGATGTTTGGTGATTTATGAATTATGAAATAAAAAAAGGCTGTGGGTGATTAAAAGTGCCTATAACAGAAAAATCATTACGAAAAAAGATGAGAGGAAGCTACTATATAATGTGAAAAAAGAAACATAATCTTCACAAAGAATGTATGGTAATAAAGAAAACAAGAGTTTCACAAGGAACAAAGTTATGTTTGACAGGAAAAATGGAATGCAAAATTACATGTTATTCATAAATGGTGAACAATTTGAGTGTATGTGCATTGCTTAGCAGAATGCTTACTTTGAAAAGGCAAATATGAACAAAAAATATTGACCTCTGGTACTACCAATATAATTGGTAGAATATGGTAGAAAGATAATAGCATGTAGTTATTAAGAGTAATGAATGTGTGGTGAAAAGAGAAAAGCTATTTTAATATCATGTTTCTGTCACCTTTGTTTTGTGGATTCTATACTGTGTCAGGAGAAATAAAAATGTAAGATTAAGAATTGAAATGGGTAAAATGCTTATAATAAAACAAGAAGAGAAGTTCAAGAATGAATGTAACTGAACAATGAATGATCAGCAGAAACTACATTTTTTTAACATAACAGAAATACATTTCTTGATATAATGCAATATAATATAATACATTATTGACTTTCTCTCGCCCTCCAAAAAAATGGTATGATGAATAGGCATGCACGCAAAATTTAAATGATAACATTCAAATCTTCACATATATTATAAAATGTAGATTAGATCACATAGATTTGAATTTACAAAGACCAAATTCTCCAGCTGTAACATCTGGCTTTGATTAAAAACAGGCTGGGGATTTGGATACACTTTGGCTTCAATTCATTTGAAAGCCAGTTTCACCCAACTAATCATGCACATTGTTTGTGCAAGGGTTAATTATATCTGAATGTAGGCAAACACATGTGTGATTCTCTTCCTGGATTACAGCCACTGCTGCTTATCCAGTTTCTTCAGACATAGTATTCAGAAAAAAGGATCTCTTTGGAATGTGAGGTTTTATCTACCCTTTTAACAGTTAATTTAGAAGAAGATGTTACTCGTGATAGGATTTGAACAAATGAGATTTATAAAGATAATTACACTAGTATTATCATGAACATACATTTGGCAATAAGTATAGTGTAGGTTTTGTCCATCTTTTCTTAGAATGCTTTTTGCATTTGGGAGTAAATAGTTCGAAATGGAAATGGAATATGAGGAGAAATATCATTGGTATAACCCCTCAGAGAAGAGAGAGAGAGAGAGAGAGAAACTTGCCTTTCATAAGCATTGCACAAATATGCAGCCAGACATCTTCTAAAAGGAATAAGGGAGGAATTATCCCAAAAGGTTGGCAGACCGCCATGTTGCTTGAAGGATTGATATACTGTATGTGAAGATGCTGTATTCATATTTTGGTTCCCAAAAAGTCTTATAAAAAAATCAGCAGGAGTGAAAGCCAAGGCTCATTAAAAGGAAAGAGCCAGACATTTTGCTGTTTAAAAAAAGACAAATTGTAGAAATCACCCAAAGAAGAAAGACAAATTGCTGAATCCAAACCAGATGTCAGCTGTGAGAGCCCTGTACAAGGAGAAGATTGTCTGAAGAGACTGAGGAAACTTTTTAATTGGGTAAACCCAAGGAAGATCAAACCCTCTCAATCTTTTATTTCTTACAACTGAGGAGTTCTCTGAATTCCCAGGAAAAAAAACAAACCTCTGTCTTAAGACAGATGCACTGGCAACAAATAGCTTGATTTGCTTCACCAATGGTTTCATTTCATTCTGTGATAAACAGAGCTCAAACTTAATCAAGATATAAATATAGGTAAATTTGACCTCCTTCTAGAAATTTCCCAAAATTGCTTTCCTATACTGCCCTCTCCTGGAGGGAAAATAACATTAACAACAAATGTTCATTTCTTTGGCAATAAAATCTATATACTACTAAATGTATGTTTGATACTTTATAATCTTCAGTTGGATGAAATGCTGCATGATCAGTGGTGGAATTCAAATTATTTTACTACCAGTTCTGTAGGCGTGGCTTGGTGGGCATTGCAAGGGAAGGTTCCTTTAAAATCTCCAGTCAGAGATGATATTTTCCGATTCTCCGAACTACTCAAATTTTCCACTACTGATTCTCCAGAACTGGTCAGGACCTGCTGAATACCACCTCTGTAATAGAAGAAACTTTTGTCAACAAAACGTTCCTCGAATGGGCTTGCATATAGAACATATAGAACCCATTACTCTCAAGGGAATGAAATTTGTAGGTTTTTTTTGTCCCTTAACCGCTGTTGTGCTGCTGCTATTTCGTACCATTGTTGCGGATAGCCACAGTCACATGATCTAAAGACTTTGCTTATGGGAAGCTTGCAGGAAGAAAGTCAGTGGAGAAGCCAGAAGGGAAAGTTGCAAATACATCCTTCACCAGTCCCTCACTTGTACACACTCCCTTGCTCCCTCCCCCAACCAGCAGCAGCCACTTATCTGCCTGTTGGCTTTGCACTTGCAACTTCCTGCCTGGGAAGCTTGCATGGGGAAAGTCAGTGGGGAAGCTGGCAAGTGGGTAAATTTCCCCCATGCACTTTTCACCAAACCCATTGTACCAGCCACTCACACATTACCTTGTTTCCATACACACACACACACACACACACATACACACACACACCCTAGTGGTGGGATTCAAATTTTTTTACCACCAGTTCTGTGGCTGTGGTTTGGTGGGCATGGCATTGGAAGAATACTGCAAAATCCCATTCCCTCCCCACCCCACCCCACTAACCTGCTTTCCAGCTCCATTCTCCTGTGCAGGGCAACAAAAGAAGACCCAGCCAATCAGCTGGGACTCAGGAGACAGACAATAGATGGGGACAGGGCATGTCAGACATGNCACACACACACACACACACACACACACACACAGACACACACACACAACTAACCTGCCAAGAAGGGGAGGAATGGAATGTATTTAATTTTTTATTTCTTCATTATATTTACATGCCGCCCATTTAACTATCCAGTGACTCATTTCTGATGCTCCTTGGCAGCTTCCGATAAGGAAAGTCAATGGGGAACCCACCAGGAAGTGGGATGTCACTCCAGCTCCCAATATTTTTTTGCCTTCTTGTGGTCATTCTATTTCTTTGTTTAGATAAATAAATATTTCTGAAATAATGACCCAAAGGGACATGGGTTGTAGTGTGTACAATTAAAGGACAAAATCTGAAATGAGGATCTCACTGTAATGTTCAAGATTCAAATTAGATCCATTTAGCTAATTTTCAATTTATTTCCAGCAGACCAGGCTTCACAAAGATACACATTCCCTCCAGTTTTAAACCAGACTGAGAAAATTGGCTTGATTATTATATATCCTCCAGCTTTTCATATATGAAAGTCAGCACTTTCTTACTGTGCATTGGAAATATATCCAATCAGCAGACTTAACAAAAGATTTTTCCACTGTCATGAAAAGGCAATTAATTATCATGTATGTATTATAAATAAAAGAGGGGGAGGAGATGCTTCTATTCTCCAATTCAGTAGACATTCCTGAATAACAGGCATGCCCTCTACCCAATTATTCTGTTGAAATGAGATTTTTCTGTACTGCCCCTTTTAACTATAAGCCTTAGAAAATGAAATAGATGTTTCAAGGGAAGATGAGTTTTGTTGTATTTCTGATTGAGTAATTTAGCAAGGTGGGAGCTACTAAATTTAATTTGGATGTATAATTTAAGCTAAATTCTCCAGTGTACCGAGCTTGACTCCTGGAGTCTACATGGATACCGTCATGTTGCTTTGTTAGCGTCAAAATAACAAGACTGTAATGGAAGTGTTTATCTTCTTTTGGGATTTTTTTCTGACTTCCCAATCTCACATATGGTCCTGGGATTTCTTAGCTGTTTCCCATCCATTTGCCTGTTAGGTTCTTTAATTCTAAGCTTTTCTTTTTTCTTTTTTTCTTTTTCATTTTAATTATGTGAATACAATTTACCCAACTTATCCTTGTTATATATAAATACATTTTACATCATCATTTATAATCTCCTTATTAAAATATTAATTATTAATTAATTATAACTACTAGTATTTTGACCTTGTCTTCTATTATATAACCATTTATAAAATTTATTCCATGTGTTATAATATTTAGGCTCTCCTTTGTCTTTTATTTCTAAAGTTAACCTAAAAGATTCTGCACATGCCATAATTTTTCTTATTATTTTTGTTTCTGGAGGTATGATTTCATTTTTCCAATATTGTGCACATAATATTCTAGCTGCTGTCAATACATGTACTATTAGATACATTATTTCCTTGTTAAATTTTTCTAATGTTATTCCAAGAAGAAAAAATTCTGGTTTAAATGAAACACACTCTCCCACCATTTGTTCAAGCCATGTTTGAATCAGTCTCCAATATTTTTTGCAGCATTGCAAGTCCAACAAATGTGAAAAAATGTGCCAGGTATATCTTTACATTCCCAACAATCTGGAGATATATTTTTAAACGTTTTAGAAAGTCTTGCTGGCGGACTATGCCACCTGTAAAATATCTTATAAAGATTTTCTTTATAAGCCATAGCCAATGTTATTTTCTTATTTGTGGTCCAAAGTTTTTGCCATTTAGCCAATTCAATGTTATAACTGAATTTTTTTGCCCATGCCACCATTGTTTTTTTAACATATTCTTCTTCAAGTTTGTATTCTAATAAATTTCTATACAATATTTTTATTCATTCATCATCTGTCTGTAACAACAGCTTATACAGAATTGTTAATTCTTTATTAATACCCCAGTTTGCAGTGGATATTAGCTGGGAATGGGCTGGAAAAAATAGTGTCCCATCCTGTAGGGAGTTCAACATTTGAAAACTCATTTGAAAAAAGCCAGTGCAAATTATATCTGATTAAAAAAAAAACTTTTTTTCACCAACTTTATGGTAGTTCTAAAAACTGTCTATAATTCCCTTTCTCTTGTTTTTTTGTCCTTTCAAATGTGACTATCTGCAAATGCATTTTTATACCATTTTCAATGTGTAAAATCAGTTGTCTTGTAAAAAACTTATCAAGAAAAAATGTGTAAATATGAAATTTGTGGCTGTTAATGTTCATTTTTTATTTTAAAAATTGTTTTGCTTTGTTCAGTTTAAACAGTGTTAACAAGAAGTATTAAAAGAGAAAATCTGCTTGCATGTTTAAACAAAATTGAAATATTTTTTTACAATAAAATTAAAAGAATATTTAAAAAAAAAAGAATTCTCAGGAGTCTTTTCCAACAGCAAAGTTCAAAAGTATCAATAAACTAAAGTATCAATAAACTTATCCAGCTTTTTCAAAGTCTACCTTAACATGATATTCTCCAGCTATATCTAGTGCAACTCAGAATCCACGTGACCATAGCCATCCAAAATATTCCCAGCTGTACGGGCCATAAAATGCCAAAAATGAACAAATATCTGGTCCTAATGCATTTGTGGACACCAGGCTGAAGAATGGTAACATGAAGAATGCACAGAAAGACAGATATGCTATGACACATGTGATTCAAGACATAAAAAAGAATAATAAAAAGAGTGAAAAGAGAGTCTCACGGTCTGAAAATACATAACCCCACCTTTTTCTCTTATAGCCGCTTATCTTTTTATCATATCCTATGATGGTTTAATGGTCGTCGCTACAAAAAATAAACATTCCTAAAATATCTGATGAAGGTAAAACCTGCTCTAGATGTCAGAGACAACCACTGTAGTTCTAAGGAACACATGTGGTATTGTTGGGTGTGACAAGAGATGCAAGTAACTCCAATTAAATATGGTTTTATTATATTTTTTAAAGTATCCAATTAACTATGGATAGATTCCTACTGTACATAATGGCAATATTCTGTATGTGAATTACATGAATGAGAAACTATTCTTTAGCAATAATCACATTTTTTTCAAAATCTAATGGAATTGTTTATATTTTAGGATAATAAAGTTATAGTTCAATAAAATAGTATAATTCAACTATAGTATAGTTAAAATAGCTACAACTATAATGAGGAACAATGTCATATGAACTATTGATTTCCTCAATCACAAAATATCCCAAAATTTGAGTATCTGGCATATCATTTGTCTTTAAAGTGCTGTAGTTGATACAGAATTCATTTTCATATCCTTACTTTACCTCATTAACTTCCTATAATAATAGAAATACAAACTCATCAAAAGCCTTAAAGCAAAATATTCTCAGTTGAATAGGTTTCAGGCCCATCTGCATTCACAAATCATGATTTTTTTTTTAAGATCGCACAAACACAATAATACAGCTAGCATTAAATTTAAAAATATTGGAATACTAATTAACCATATGGTCCCAACACAGACAACTAATAAGATCTTTACATATCTGAAAAAGTTGAAGTAATGCTTACCAAAAATCTTTAATTTTCCACAGTCTTTTTTTGCTCTAGGCCCCTATGGTATTCGCAGGAAAAATGTTCATAATAAATTAAAATAAAAACAATAAACAAAAGCAGAAAAACATAATATTTTTCAACTATTCCTTGACTTCCTTTTTGGGATAGAGTAATCCATGCCATATTTCATGGGCCTGGTGGACACATACAATAATTTCTTATGTTTTAAGTATAAAAGGAAGAAAAATACAAACACAAACTTAGCCCTGGATACGTGTATCATGCATGTCTGCAAAATAGCATAAAAAAATTAATATGAGAGACATAACAATGCAGTTGAAACCCCACTCCTTTTTCTAATGTGCATCATGACATGGGGGAAAAGGCCCAATCATATGGTTGTCATTGCCACTGTCTTTTTTGACCCTAGACCTGTCCATGCTTCTGCAGATACCAAGTTCGACCTCACTGTAAAGATTCTATTTTTGATACTTTCAGCCATTCTAGGGTTCCATCCTTTTGTAGTCATTGTTACCAACACCCCCCATTTTTCCGCACCTGCCTGTGTGCATGGCAACACCTACAACATCTGTTAGTCAACCATGAAAAGGTAGCTGTCATGTTCCTGTCGGAGTCTGAATCCAAGGAGGAAGATGAACAGCTGACAGGGAGTGGGAGTGTGGCTCTGTTGGCTGTGGAGGAAACTGGGGAAGGGTAAAGTCTGGCTGGGCAGAGCAGGGAGAGGTAGAACAAGGGAGAGAGAATTCAGAGGAAGACCCAGGCCCACCCTTTCTTCATCCTAGGGCATGCAGAGAAGAGAGAAATGTGGATTGCATGGCTTATGGGTGAGCAAAGGGCTCTGATTCCCTTCATTAGCCCAGCTGGGAAGAGAGTTTAAAAGAGTGCGGCATCTGCTGGGAACAAACATGAGTTTTAACTTGTGTTGACTTTGGTTATCTGCATTTCTGGCATCCTGTCAACTGTGTTGAATTACTGCCATTCTTTCACATCTGGAATTCCTTCTCTTGCCCTGTCTAATTAATTACTTCATCTTGCTTTGATTGGACAGTTTACAGTTTTTGTTGATCATGTTTTGGACTTGATTCTCTGCAGCAAAGGCTGTTCCTGGGACAGTTTTTCTCCAGCCAGAAGGTAACCAGGACACTGGGGGTAAAGTTGAAGCTAATAAAGAGACTCCTATTGATTATCTGATTGTGTTGCCTTTGTGCCACGCCCCAGGTCATCACAGGTAGCCAAGAGTTTGAAACATTCTCTTTGCCACCAACTAGTGATCATCTGAAGGATTGCAGCTCAGATATGATATGCCAAACCATTGAGTTCTCAGAATTTTCTAGATTTAGCCTGTATAGAGAGCCACAGAGATGGCTTTGAAGCAAATGTTCAGAAATTATTATATAATGAAAGAGACAGAATCATTCTACCAATTCTGGACAGGAGTTAGTATTAAGAAGAGAAACAGAATTATTCTTCTTGACTCACTGGAGTAGAAGAGGGAAAGAAGGAGAAGCACAATCAGGCTTGCCAAGAATAACATCAGCCTTTCGTGTAGACCAGGCCAGGAAACACACTATACAGGAAGACCAGAACAAAGATTTATTGAGATATGCTATAACAACCAAATCTTGTAATTGCAGTAAATTGACAGGAAGCATATTTACCAATGGCAGATGACCCCCAGAAAGCCTTTGTTTGGCTCCTTTTTTCATTCAAGGCCTTACAGGTCCCAAATAAATAACCCTATCTCAAGTCCCTTGGGAAATGCAGTCCTCTTAAGTCCTGTTGCAGGGGTGATACCCACGATGCATGCACACACACACACACACAAATAATAAATATAGGAAAATATGTTAGCTCAGAAGTAATTGGGAATTATGTCTAATAATAATTAGACATAATTATTATTGTTATTATTCTATTAGTGTTATTATTCTATTTGAAAGGGGTAATGGAGTAGACCTTGGTTTTGCCTTCAACATTGGCTGCATCTCAATTAATTTAAGACCCAGGAAGAAACACTACAGGCCAGCAGCCAAGTTATCTCTTTACAGTGGCTGACAAAGATATCCTGTGCACAGGCATGCAGGGAAACAGAAATTTACAGTAAGTGAGTCATGAGGCTTTTCCTGTAAAACATAGATTTTAAACTGCAGAAACTTTAAAAACCCATTACAGGCTTACTGATATAAGGCCAAGAACACATACTGTATATGTCATTTAGATGTTGTTAGTACTGACATGAAAAATATCTCAAACCCCAGATAATAAAGCACACATGTTAGTTAATGTCTCTGAGAATTACACTATGCTGTATTATTTAAGACATGCAACACACTATTTCCTGGGAACTAAACCATACCATCAAACAATTTCCAGTTTAGGTTTACTGAATCAATGGCTTTGATGGATTAAGTCCTTGATCTTTATCAAATGTAATGTTCAAATCTACCACTGAATGATAGATCAGTATGTTGATTCTGAACAACAGATTCTGAAGCTAGGTAATCCAGCTAACCTTTCTCTTTTTCCTTCTCCTAATTAAATGATTTATACCAATAGGGGGTGCTAAAATTTTCTCTCGTGATTTGGTTTAGTTTCGTGGAAATGTGTTTAATCGGGATGTCAGTCCAAATCTTTCAAACTGTAGCATTATTACACCCCAACAAGTGTATTTTCTGATCAAAGAACTAGGTGACATTTTTATGTTTTCTTTCAATGAAGGGCTGAAGCCCAACAAATTCCAGAAATATTGTTGTGTTTTTAATGCTTGATAAAAAAAAGCTTTTATTTTAAATATATATATAATTGTTGAGTTTGTTCATTTTCAAATAATTATATTCCCATGTTTTGCGAAGCAGCTTAATTCAAATCAACCCAGTCTTTGTCATAACTAGTCAAATACATAGATTGGGGAAATTGAAGGGGGGAAACACCTGTGTTAGGTCTACTAGATCTAATTATAAAAATCCATACAGTTTGGATTTTCTAATAACAGCAATGAGAAAAAGAAGAAAAAGCCCGCTTAGCAAAATTGTATCCTTCTATTTTCAGGTATTGTATGAAATGTTGTGTGGAAATGGATTTGTAAATATACTCTGTCCAGAATTCTCAAGAATTACCAGCAAAGTAATTTGCTAAAAAAATTCCAAAGTAATTTTCCAAAAAGATTTTGATTCCTGAATTCACCAAATTAGTAATGAATTTGGTGGTCTTTCAAACCTGAAGCACACAATTATTTGAAAACACTTAGCTACACACACGCAAAAAAAAGATCAGTGTGTGGTAAGCTCAAAGAATCCACTGGAAATTAATTCTAAATTGCTATGTGTGCATAGTGTTCAGTAATATATATTCTGTGTTAGGTATACATTTTGTTTTCCTTCGTAGGAAACATCCTTCCTCTTTTAATTAAAAAAGCAACAGCAAAGTCCAAAGCAAAACTGTATTTTGTAACTACAAGTCATGAAATAGGCAAACTACATTAGGATTCTTATTCAGTCAAAGGATGACTTGGTCAGAGAGGCAGTTCTGCTCTAAATGTTCTAGAGGAAGATAGTGAGATAGTGAGAAAAACATAATAAAGCTCCTGTTTATTTGCAGTTGGCAAATATATGTAGAAACTGAGTATGTATTCTTAACTTTTGCTAAATATCATCTTAATTCACAAACTTCCCCTTCTTTTTCTCATTCTCTTTGTTTTCTCATATCCGTTTGGATTTTAAACACCATTATATTCTTTTTTTTATGCTTGCAAGAAGCATAATATTAGATTTATACCCTTGATTCTACTATTTTAAAATAAAACCTGTTAAATTAGAATAGAGAGTATAATAGGAATTTTATATCTTCTGTTGGGATGCAGGATTTGTTTCTCATCTTTGTGACCAGCAGAGGATGCTATGCTACCTGTTTCCCTAGTACAGTACATATAACAATCACATTATTTGTGGAAGGAACAGTTTTTCAGTCTCATATTTTGCATTTTGCCTTATGGCAAATTTTATAACATTCATAATCACTTGGCAGATTTCTTCCATTCTCTAATTTGCATGATCCCAAGAAATGGCAACCATCCTAAATCTGAACCAGCTGCCAAGCATCTGAATTCTGATTGTGTGATCATGGGGATGCTACAATGGTCATAAGTGTGAAAAAAGGCCACAAGTGACTTTTTTTCATTGCCCTTGTAACACTGTAACTTTGAATAAACTTTTGTGAGTAGAGGACTACTTGTATTTACTCACCACTCACTACTCAAGAAACAATAGCAAAAGCTAGGACAAAAACAAAAAGAACAGAACACATTCTCTCTAGCAGCAAACTCCCAGATAAACAGGGATTATCATCAGAAAAACAATCAAGCAGAAAACAATATCCTAATCAGGGAACTAGGAAAGAGAAAACAACACTCCCACCAAAACTAGCAGGGCAAGCTACTGTTTGTCAACAGGAAGTAAAACCCACATCATTTACACTGATGCTTTTCCTAGTTGGGAAATGAAATGTCAGCAAGCAAACAATCAAGCTCAAACAGTGCTAAGGTTCCACAATTCAAACCGGAGCTATATATTTGCATATCTACAGTTAAAACTCTAGAAGGAGAAGAGTTAAGACTCTTTTACAGAGAAGAGCAACAAAGATTATTAGGGGACTGGAGTCTAAAACATATCAAGAATGGTTGCTGGAACGGAGTATCTCTAGTTTAATGAAAAGAAGGACTGGGGTGATATGATAGCAGTGTTCCAATATCTCAGGGGCTGCCACAAAGAAAGGGGAATCAAGCTATTATTCAAAGCACCTGAGGGCAGGACAAGAAGCAATGGAAATTAATCAAGGAGCAGGTGAAAATTAATCAAGGAGAGAACCAACCTAGAACGAAGAAGAAATTTTCTGACAGAATAATTAATCAGTGGAACAACTTGCTTCCAGAAGGTATTGATGTTCCAACACTGGAAGTTTTTAAGAAGAGACTGGACAACCATTTGTCTGAAATGGTATAGGGTTTCATACCTGAGGAGGGGGTTGGACTAGAAGACCTTCTAACCCCTCCCCCCAATTCTGTTATTCTGTTATATATTGTTTTATTAAGCAAAATCCAAAATAATTCCCATGGATCAAATCAAGAGGGAGTGCCTCCAAGAAATATTTTCCTAATTTCTGGCAATATGCACTGTATGCTGTACCTAAATATTTTAAGCATGGACAAGTTGAAAATATAATTGATAAAGAATACATCTAAAGTGTGAAAAATTGCTAAAAACAAAATTAAACTGTGGAAACTTTATCAAGGCTATCAATATCTGGACCATACCTATGATATGATAAACTGCCAGAATATTACCTGGACAAAAACTGGTCAGTTTTGACTGAAAGACAAGAACACTGATGATTATTCACTATGTATTACATCCCCACAGTCATCTTGATAGATTACTCCTGCACTGAAGAAATAGAGACAAGGAAGAAATGGCGTTGATGTTTCAAAGCATCAAGGACATTCTGATTAAAAAAAAAAACCCACAAGGAGATTAAGAACTTAATGCATGGCATGGATGAAAAACAGGGAAATATTATACAAAGGAAAATGAGTGATCAAGACACCCAGGAAAAGGAGGAGCCAATTGAAAGAGCAGATGAAAAACAGAACAGATTAACCAGCAAACAAAACAAGATGAAAAAAAGGAGACAATAACAAAAACAATGACTGATGAAATAAACCAAGGGGAAAACATTTTAAGAGATTTAAAAAGGGAACCGGAGACACAGGAAGACATTTTTGAAAGGGAACTAGGGGCATGGGTAGATATTTTGGAAGTTAGACAATGGAAAAGAGTAGAGATGGGAGAAATGTTTAAAATGAATAGTCAAGACGTAGATGCAGATAGGGATAAAGATCCAAGACAGGAATATGGGAGGCAAGTTAAAAAAATGAACAATTAAAGTTTTAAAGCAATCAAGAGATGACAGATAGAAAGGATTTGTTTTTAAATATAATGGTGGCATGATTAAAACTTAGAACAGGGATAGAAATAAGAGAGAGGGTGGAAATAAGTATACACATTTTTGTACAATAAGTCAAAAGTAATAATAAGAGGAAAGATTAGAAAATTGAATGATAATATTATTATGTATGTTTAAACAATATTATGATTGGCATTGGAATAATGTATTGAAACATTCAATAATTAAATAATGAAAGTCTATAATTTAATACAAATATGTGTATCAACACTAGAACTACATAAGCTTGAGGAATGTAACAAATATTATTAATAGCACTATTTTTATCTTAACTAAAATGTATGATACCCAGGTGCCACACTGTTCATGCATTGGTATGAATATATTGTAAAATAAAATAAAAAACTTGAAACAAAAGAAAAAGACTGGAAGTGTTTTGAGATGTCAAGGACCTAAGGTCTCTGGCATGAAGTGATTGTCAGGTTTCCAAGTGATGAAATCCATTTAAAAAGAAAAGAACGAAGCTCATCTTCCATAATAATTTATTTTATTTAAGAAAGCATCAAATTGGCAAAGTCTGTTGTAATTCCAGATCTTCCGGAATTATACCACATAATATTGGAAGTTAGAAACAACCCCCAAAAGTCACATTCTCCAATAGAAGTAATTCAACGTTGCCTGATGTCATCAATCTCCACTTCAAGGCCTCAGCAGGGTCAGCTTGAGTTCCCATGGGAAGAAACACCACCTAGCCTAAACAACTCTCCCTATCTCCATTCCTCCCCCCTTAGGAATGTGGCAAACCCAAAACCCTTTCCCCTATAACCAGCAAAGAGAAAGAAATAAAATATAGTAAGGCTAAATAAAATGGCGACACATATTTCAATTTCAGGCTTGACAGTAATCTTATTACAAGGCAGCTCTTGCTCATGCTACCAGATCAGATCATGTTCACAGCAGAAAGAAATTAGCAATCATAGTTTCACATATTTAAAAACTAAAAAGTGTGGAAATGCCTGCAAGCAAACTCCATAAATTAATCCTGAGCTACATATATTCTTTTCTATTAAAAATACAAAGGCATTCTTTAAAATGGTTCCAGGACTGATCAAAGCATAGCAGAGATCTTTATTCTAATTTCTATCCGACATACACTTAAGTATCTAGATTTGCTGGATTAAAACTTGAAAAAGTAAAAAAGCTAAGAACTATATCTACAGAGATCATGGTGGACACGAATCCAAAATAATTGATTTGTTATTGACATGATGACACTACAGCAGATTTCAGCCTTTTGTGGCCTAGGTAAAATGGATCAAATCCTGCCCTTTGGCTGTCCCTCTGCAGCTCATATGGATTGCTTTTATTTTGAAGGCAACTGCTATGTATTTTTTTCAATTTCTGTATGTGCATACATGCATGCCTGTACACCTTCACAGCTCTATTGGTCCGGCCTTCCATAACAGCCCCAGTTTCCCGGTGATGGTGAAGCAGCTTGGAAGGTTAAAAACAAAATATGCATTTACCAGAAATCCTCTGACCCTTTACCTTGCTTCTTATAGATATTGTGCAAAACCACAAAATTGCTGAACTAAGGAACTGGAAGTAAGCATGTTTCAGTGAATAAGGATGGGTCTGGAAATACAGAAATGTACTTCTCCTTTTTTGTTATAGTTTAACAAATAAGAAACGCCCGGGCTAGGCTTGAGGTTATGAAATGTATAAAAGTGAAGACAGGGTTCAGAATTTGCCATGCTAATGCTCTGAACCTTTTGGCTCAAATAAAACCTGTACTCTCCAACCTTTCATGGTTTTGTGTCCTGATTTGAAGCAAGATTTGCTGCAACATTCTATGGCGACCCAGATGGGACACTGGCCCCTGAGGCCTGCTGGAAGGCCACCCCGGGTTCCAGTGACTGGTAATGTGAAGGGAAACATCCCAGGCACCATCAGTCCTTTGAATGCAAGGACTTCCCAAGACTACCCTGTTCTCGGTGGTGGCGGTTGACACCTCCAAGAACCACTGGTGAAAGGTGAGGAGACCAGGACATCTTCCAGCTGGCTGGTGGAGGAAGAAGAAGCCTGCAGGCAAGTATGCACTTGGGTAACTATCCCTCCCTGTAAGCGGGCGGAGAGAGGACTGATCACCCTCTCTTAGGTAAGGTACAGGTGGGAGAATTGTCAAAAATGGTTGAGGTGAGTGAACTACTTGTGGTTCCCATTGGTGACTGTGAGTGTCTCCAGCACCATGGCCAGTAGAAAGTGAGTGCGTTCACAGTTCCCATTGGACCGTGTGCGATCTGGCTCCATGGGTCGGAAGTGTGTGAAAATCCCTGGTATTTCTGGAAAAAGAGGCCATTACCTCCTCTCCAACACCCTTTTCCATTTGTTTCTTGTCTGGTACCCTGGGTGGATCATGGGTGGCGGAGATCACTATAGCCCCTGATTCCATAAGGGCCATGAAAAAAATTTTAAGGAAACATATGAATCTCAGGATTATTGTGTGGAGTAGGCACAAAATACAGTGTTTTGTGAGGGAGAAAATAGTTAAATGAAAAAACTCCTAAAGGACTAGGAAATAGGTCAGGTTAGTGTTATACTTGAAAACAGGCATAGGGAGTGTCTAGAACTGGTAAAAATAGGGTCGTGGTCTCCATGGTGCCTATGGAGACACGTTAACAACAGTAAAGTTGTCTTTAAAAAGAGCAGTGGAATTCAATCTGCTCAGGGAACCCGGCTGGTTGCAAAACAAGGTGTAAAGAAAAAAAAAAAGAAGTCTCTATAGATCTTGATTCTTCAAAAAATAACGGCCAGCGTCTGCTGGGAGATTCGAAGATAGAGAACAATTTGGATCTTTAAAAATAAGCCAGCATCATCTGGGAGATCCAAACTAGAAAGATAAGGGACAGAACGCCCAGGGCAGAGACAGTAGTAAAAATCCAGTGCTTAACCAATGAGCAAGCTCATAGAAGGAGCACAAAAGGTGTTTGTAAAAAGGGAAGAAGGATCAGAAGATGCAAAAAAAGGCTGAATTAATGGTAGCCATGATATGGATTCCTAGGGAGAGGGGAAGTAGCCAGGCAAAGGGAAATGGATCAGGGTTGGGGCACACCCAGTGTGCTATTTGTAAAAAGGAGGGGCACTGGAAGGGTGAGTGCCCCGAAAGAGGTAAGGAAGAGGCCAGAGGGAAGAAGAGGGCGCTTTTGAAGGGACCCTCAAAGATCCCTGGGAGGAAGCCGGGGAGGACAAGGATGCAGGAGAACTCCCCGATAGGTTTGGCAGAGGCGGAAGAATGGGACTGAAGCCTACAGGTTTCAGAGTGCCTCCCAGAACCTATGTGATTAGAAGTGATTAGAAGGCAATATTGCAGACTAATTCTGTCAACTGTCAGTGATTCAATCCTGACTGTGTCATGCCCCTGGTGGAGACTGACTCTGAGGAAGAGGAGGAACAGCCAACAGGGAGTGGGAGTGTGGCTCCAGNCGCAGTTAGAATTTGCAGGAGTCAATTTAGTTCACCTTGAAAGAGGTTTATCTTTGCTGGTGTTCTTCCCATGTACTTTTCTCAGTTATTTTCCTGGAGTTTATGATTAGTTATCTTGGCTTGCTTCGGAACTCTCATCAGTGCGGTTTGTTTTGGTTTTCTGTTTGCCTCATTATTTACTTTTGTGACTTTAAACTGTGCCTAATAAAACAGTGAAGTTAAGTTGAAGGCCTTACCAGACTTTAATATATGTTTTGGGTTTGGGGTTATTTTGAGAAACTATGGATCATCACAGACTGGCTTAAGGTTGACTCAGGCTTCTATTCTTCTGAAGTTGGTAAAATGAGGATCCAGATTGTTGGGGGTAATATGATGACCCCATAAACTGCTTATACAGAGATGTAAAGCACTGTGATGGTGTATAAGTCTAAGTGCTATTGCTATTCTCATGTGGACACTTGAGAAAATTAATTGTCCATCCCGCTCTACATTTGCCACCATATCATTCTTGCACTGTTATTTCATTTCCTGACCAATTTACTATGGTTTCCTCTACAAAGCTTCAGTGTATCTCTATTCAGTCAACCCTAATAACACTTACCATTCCCTGCCTTCCAACCTTCTCAAGACAAATACCCAAGCCTCTCTATTCTATTTTCTTCTTCACCTCCTGTGTTCTCATGCCAACTTGGGAATCATCAGCTCATTGAACTGATGGTATCCAGTAAATGTGCAGATGTTCCTGTTGGGATGATTTGCATGCGAATAGGGCTTCAAATGTCACTTTGGGAAACCATGCAAACGTTTCACTTAAAAGTCCTCCTGCTATTTCTGAGGCAACATGTGAGCAACATTTCATTAGACCATTATTTTTTCTATTCTTTGGCATTTTTGATTTGTAATCATTCATTCAATGAATTATTTAAGTAATAAAGATACTTGTGCTAAGTATGAGGAAATGTTTACTTAAAAACATTCTTCTAGCTTAAAGTTAAAAATTTAATACACGAAAAAATCAACCTATAATAGTAACCCTGATATTCTGATTTCCATACCTATATAAACTCACTTCCTGGCATTGCTCAATGCTGAGCAAACACAATCAGTTTTTGCAATATGCCAACTGATAGTTGAAGCTGAATAAAAATCAAATGCTAAGTTTAGAAAAAAAAACATGAATGTTGATACAGGCAGTCCTCAATTTATGACAGGTTGCTTAGCAACCATTTGAAGTTACAATGGAATTTCAATCTGATAAAAATAAATTTTCAATCTGATTCTGAAGTTCCAATGGCCAACCCTATCTCTAGCTGTCATGTGATTGTGTTTTGGGTATTTGCCAATTAGCCCTTATTTCTGGCCATTTGCCACATCCCATAGGTCAAATGATTGTGATTTACAAGACTTTTACCAGAAATCTGAATTTACTTCCAATTTCAGGGAGGGGGAAATGGGCCTTAGCAAACAATGGGCTCACTTAGCAACTGTGGCATTTGCTTCGCAAACATTTCAAAAAAAGGTAGTAAAAACTGATCAGTCACATGATGATTCGCATTACAACTGTCACATCTTACAATTCTAGTTGCCAGGTTCAAACATAGATGTAATTTCAAAGATGATCTGTAATTCTGAACTGGGGAAAACTCTATATTGTAACACTCTGTTGCACTTCCAGTTGCTGTGTTTCCATTCATATTTTCTCATATGAAAGCTGGGAACATTTTATGATCTTGATGTTTTGATCTTAAATTTGCATGTATCTGTAAGTAGCCATGAAAAAAGATTCTGGATTTTTTCTGCAGAAAGAGCAATTTATTTTCACATCCAATTAGACAGTTTGATAGACAATTCCCTGGAAAATTTCTTAATAAACTGTTGCATGGTGTGGAGAGTCAATGAATATTAGTCATTAGGGGAGCAAGACACAGAGATCTGTTTTGACAAAACAAACAATGTGTGACACTCTCCATTCATTAGAGGAAGGGTAAGATTATAGCCTTTTTCAAATCTGAAGATGACAAGCCTAATATCAAGCAATATCATGGCATTCTCCTTTATCTCTTGTCCATAATCTTGAGTCTGCATTACCAGCATGTAAGAATGAAACAGAGGGCTCTTTCAGATGGGGTGTGCAAACAAGCGCAAAAGCCTCTCATGGGAGAATCAATGGAAGACATGCTTGCATTTTAACTAGATGTATGATTTACAGTATGTGTTTGCATGTCAGTTTCCCTGAGTGTGCTTGTCATAGAAAGCTGGGATAGAAAAGCTAAATAAAATTAATGAAGCCTTACTGCCATAGGAAAGTGATTCTTCATCATTTCTGTCCTTCAGCTTTAGCCTAAAGCATAGAAACTCAACAGTTACTTCCAGCCCACAAAATGTAAAGCTGTAGTAAATGGATTCCCACTTAAAAGGCCATCAATTTTCATGTGATTAAATGCTAAACTAATACTTCTGCCTTTTTGGGAACTGTTTATAAGACAACCCCAAATTTATTCTTGGAGTTTGGAAATTGCCCTCACTGAAAAATTGTGCTGCATTTTGGACACCCAGAAGGCAAATAAATGGCTTCTGCAAAAATAACAAAGAATCTTGTAGCAACTTAAAAGATCAACTAACCAATTATGCATAATTTTTCATAGTCTAACGTTCAAAACATCAAATTATGGGTTAAAAACAAACAAACTCTCTCTCTGGGTCCATTGAATTAAATTAAAATATTCATTTTCATTCCTCAAACTCAAATCAAACAAGAACAATAATATGCAAGACTTAAATTGTCATCAGACATCCTGAAAGAATTACAACAGACATGTCAAGAAATCTAGGCATTTAAACAAACAACCATGCATATTTTAAAGATTCTGTGGACATTACACACACATACATTTGATGACTAAATGTTTGCACAAAGCAAAAATATTTCCTCTAACACAGTTGGTTTACTGACTGTGTATTGATGGGAATTGCATCAGAGTAAACAGCAGGGAATGTTCCACTACTTATTTGCTGTAAAAAGGAAGATAGATTGACAGTTTTAATATCATAGTCAACATTATATTAGATAGCATATCGATACACGCATGCACACACACACACACACACACACACACACACACAAAATATATATTTCCCTTTGTCAAAACAAACAGAAAGCATGGTCAAACTGAATAGCAGTAGAATATTTGTGGAGAAGTCAGATTTCAGCACTTTAACAAGTAGCAAGGCATTCAGTTATATGACCCTACTAAAATTGAGATATTACCGGTATACAGTGTGAGCTTGGGAGAACATCTGCTTTTGTAGGAGTCCAATGCACAATTGGTCTGCATCCAGATGTGAGTCTACATGAACATTAATTGTATGTGTTTACTGTGCTGTGAGCATATCTCTGTATAAACATATAAAGTATGAGGATAATTTGAAAGCATGAAAAAAATGTCAAATGGCATTTACAAGCATGGCAGAAATTGTATTGTGGCACATACAAGTTTATAAATGTGATAATCTGATAGAACATCTGCCCTAATTAATATAATCTCGATAAATTTTACATGGTTAACTCCAACCATAGTTCTTTTCATCCAACTTTGTTCTTCTTCATCATTGGGTTTGTTCAGCTGGTTTTCAAGTTATTGCTCTTTTGTCTTGTCTTAAACTGTGAAATCATCTTGTTCCTCTATCCATGTTTAGTTAGATCACTTAACATAGTTGACTATACAACATATTGTGTACGTGTGTGCATAGGGGGATTGAACTGTGAAAAAAATGTAATGGCAAATTACTAGCTAAGTCCACTTATATATCCCATTTTTTTTAAAGATATAGGCATTCTAAATAGAATTATTTTAGATTATACTTCTGTTGGTATTCCAAGATGTTATTTAATGTATAAGAAAGATGAATTACTGAAGGTCGAATGGAATGGAGTGGAATGGAATAGGATAGAATAGAATAGAATAGAACAGAACAGAACAGAACAGAAGAGAATAGAATAGAACAGAACAGAACAGAACAGAATAGAATAGAACAGAATAGAATTCTTTATTGGCCAAGTGTGATTGGACTTGTTTTGAAAAAATTTGTTTTGGTGCAAATGCTCTCAGCATACATAAAAGAAAAGATACATTCGTCAGAGTCAAGAATCATAAGATACAATACTTAATAATAGTCATAGGGTATAATAAGCAATCAAATCATACTAGGAAGCAGTCAGTATAAATTGTAAGGATACAAGTGACAAAGTTACAGTCATACAGTCACAAGTGGGAGGGGATAGATGATAAGGAATGATGAGAAGATTAATAGTAATAGTAGTGCAGACAGACGAATCACTTGAGATGCAGTTATTGATATATAGGGAAAGAGAAGTGGAGAAAGCACACAACCTTGGGTGGCCCCTGTGCTAATTGTACAGGTATCAGATGTGATTCTGCCTAGCTTTACCTGCTGCTTCCTGTCTGTTCGGAAGTTTATGATCCACTAAAAATGTGTCCAGGTACTACTAGCTGGTTTAGTTTAGTTAAAAGAATGGCTGGAATGATGGTACTTTGCTGTAGCTGTGTGTAATATTTATTTTGTATATAAATATAATGAAGGTGGAATAAAAATATAAAAATAAATAAATGCTGGAAAGTCATTGATCAGAATAAATACGATGGTTAAGAGCCGTGGTGGCACAGGGGTTAGGATGCAGTATTGCACGCTAATTCTGCTGACGACCAGGGGTTCAGTTTTCACCCAACTCAAGATTCATTCAGCCTTCCATCCTTCCAAAGTCAGTGAAATGAGCACCCAGATTGTGGGGGCAATATGCTGACTCTGTAAACTGCTTAGAGAGGGCTGTAAAGCTCTGTGAAGTAGTATAGGATAGGATAGGATAGAATAGAATAGAATAGAATAGAATAGAATAGAATAGAATAGAATAGAATAGAATAGAATTCTTTATTGGCAAGTGTGATTGGGACACACCAAGGAATTTGTTTTGGTATAAAATACTCTCATATACATAAAAAAAGATACATTCGTCAAGAATCAAGAATCATAAGGTACAACACTTAATAAAGTCATAGAGTACAATAAGCAATAAAATCATACTAGGAAACAGTCAATATAAATCTAAGGATACAAGTGACAAAGTTAAAGTCATACAGTCGCAAGTGGGGAGAGATGAGTGATAAGGAGTGATGATAAGATTATGATCCACTTACAAGTGTCTTCAGTTACCACTAGCTGGTTTAATTTAGTTAGAAGAATGTCTGGAATGATGGTATTGAATGCTGAACTGAAGCCTACAAAGAGGACCTTGCGTAGGTATTTGGAGATTCAAGGTATTGTAGGATGTAACGCAGAGCCATGTTAACAGCATCATCTGTCGATCTATTTGCTCGGTATGCAAATTGCATGGGATCTAACAGCGGATCCCTGATAGTTTTCAAGGACAGTGGGACAGCACTAGCCTTTCAAGACTTTCATAACTACAGATGTTAGAGCAACTGGTCTGTAGTCATTCAGTTCCTTGATGGAGGGCTTCTTTGGCACTGGGATTGATGGTAGAATATTTGAAACAAGAAGAACATAGCACATCTCAAGTGATTTATTGAAGATTCAGGTGAAGATGGGGGCCAATGGTCAGCACAGACTTTTAAGCAAGAAGGACTATCTTGTCTGACCTTTGTCTTTTCTTGGCTTTTGTCTGTGAAATAGATCTTGCACTTCTTTTTCTATGATCACCAGAGATTGTGAAACCAATGGGTTGGGGTCAGTTATAGGAGGCTTGGCTGTTGTTGGTGGGTTTGAGATGGGGTTGTGGAATAGGTGGCTGTAGTTTCCTTTCAAACCAGCAGTAAAACACATCAGTCATCTGCTAGTTGTTGATTTTCTTCTGCCTGTGAAGAGTTTTGCTGTATCCAGTGAGATTTTTAAGAGTTTTCTACATGTTTTCTGGTTCATTTGTTTGAGATCTGATTCCTTAACTTTTCAGAGTAGCTTCTTCTTGCTGCTCTGATCTCTCTTGTTAATATGTTTCTGGCCTGGTTGTTTAGCATTCTATAGTATATATATATAAGTGCTATTGATAAATAGATACAAATCTGCCAATGCAATAAACTTCATATTCTGAATATTTATTCATTCCTTAAATATACTGTAATCCTACTGTATGCATGTATATCTAATAAGCCTTATTTCCAGCAATGCCTATTTATATTTGGGACCAGATAGGACTTGACCACAATTAAATACTTCCAATTTCATGACTAATGCAGAAGAAACATAATTGTTGATAGAGTTGATACAATCTTCATACTATACCCAAAGTCAGATACAGTTTCACTTATTTAACTACAGTAAAAGAAGAAGTTTTTGAAACCTTCCAGACTTTATCTTAAATTTAAAGAACTCCACTGGCTCATTCACAATCATCAAAACAGTTTCACATAAAGAATCCCAGACTGACAACACTTCCTGTAATGGCCAGCAATGTACATGGTGCATTTTAGGAAATGTTACTGGTCTGTGTTTGAATGAAGAACCTCCAAAACTTCACTTTGTCCAGGGCTTTGAGCTTTTCTAGAGACACCAAAGCCCTGAGAAATATTTTATAAAATATTTGTTCACCCTTAAAATATATTCCCACATGACCCTCACAACTCTGAGCATCCTGAGAGAACTTCATGCAACATTTTAAAGAGTTAAAGCAAAAAAAAAAACTGCTGAGATCCCCTTACACTCTATCTGGACATAAATTTATGAATGGGGAAAGCACAGTATCCATACTGTGAGATAGCTCTATTCTGTTTTCACTTCCACTCAAATCTTTTATTTATTTATTTACTTTTTAATTTGTTTGTGTTGAAGAGGTATCTGGAGTCTTCAGAAGCCAGGCATTCATTTCATGTTTTTTCTATTAGCTTAATAAAAATTTCCCCTGGGTATTACTAGAAGATGACAACCAGGGAATATTTGATTGATTTTTAATTTAAAAAAAGGGTTTATCCTCTGTTGATCTGGGAAATCATGCTCCATTTGAGATTCTAAAGAACATTCTTATTGCGCCGATGAGCTAAGGAATATTATTGATTGCATGTGATCAGTTACACTTGATCATACTTGGGTGAATTTATCTTGCTCTGTGCACTGGATGCCATTGTGCATGTAGTTCTGAATGGAAGAGGATTTATTATATTTATATATCCATGAATCAGAGACTTCTCTATCATTTACTGAAGAATTTGACAATGCAATTTTAAGGTCTATGGTGCTGTTTTCGGACTGCAGTGCTTTCTCTTTCTTATTTTTCTTAAGTTTGCTATTTTAAGATTTTAATTTTTAAAGAATTTAGAAGTTTTTAATGTTTTGCCCCTAGATGTGCCTGGTTTTTTTTCCTCTTTAGTATAGAGCAGGGATCTCCAACCTTGGCAACTTTAAGACTTTGCCAGCTGAAATTCTGAGAATTGAAGTCCACAAGTCTTAAAGTTGCCAAGGTTGGAGACCCCTGGTATAGAGTACCATTTAAAGTCTAACTGCATGGTGTCCAAGAGCAGGATGAACTTGAAGGTCCATAACCAAATGTGTTTGATACATTGCTATTGATAAGATGGTCACCGAAGAACAAGATTTTTTTCCAAACTATTTAAGATTTTGAAGGTTACAATTTGCATATTTAGTTGGAGACACCAATCTACAGCCACGGTTTCAGGTTCATACAGGAACAGTATTCCTCCCTTCTCAATTATTTATCTGAATTCTGCTCCAGTTGAAATTTCTAAAGGATATTTATTGGAAACAACATGTAGGATATATTATATTCTGATATCAACAGAGCATCTGTAGCACTACAAAAGTTGCAAGGACAAATAAGCTTTATTTTAAGAAGTCCTGTATCTTCTATATATTTAATATTAAAAATTTTGAAATATCATAAGATAGCAATAGCACTTAAACTTACATGTCACTTCACAGTGCTTTACAGCTATCTCTAAGCAATTTACAGAGTTAGCATATTGCCCCAACAATCTTGGTTGGTCCTCATTTTACCGACCTCAGAAGAACGGAAGCCTGAGTCAATCCTGGGCCAGTTAGAATCAAACTGCCAAACTGCTGGCAGTTGGCAGTCAGAAGAATTAGCCTGCAAGAGTGCATTCTAACCATTGTGCCACCATGGCTCTTAAACAGCACAAATATTTTGGAATGCAATCAAGAATCATCTAGATTAAATGTCCAGATATTTACAAAATCTGTACCAACATAGTGCTTAGAACCCCTATTGCCTCAGATCTTGCATAATGTCAGGTGAGGCTCCATTCAAAATCCAAGAAAGAAAAGAAATCTTAGACTCCATTGTTAATAGAAAAAAGGACTTTTACTGAAAATTGAAGTGGTAGCATCAGAATACAAGATCTGAGGCAAAAGGCATGAAAATCACATATAGAAAGTTACCCCATGTTCCCACCCCCAATAGTTCAAACTGGCCATCCAATCTGAGATGTATAATGTGTATAATGTCATGTGGGTGCATCTTCAGGTGGCATTTCACACATCTGGTATGGTTGGTCTTGGCCTAGAGAGATAAGAGGCTACATCTGTGCAGTAAGCAAGTAAGCATAGTCAAGAAAACATCCCAACTTTTACATTTCATCAATTTAAACCTCCAGCACCCTTCCCCCCACAAAGTCCAATTTTTCTTCCCTCCTCCAGTTTCTATGGCAGCCAGAAAGTCAAGCAGAAGAAGGATTCTTGGAGGCTGACAACTCCACGAACAGAAACTTGCTAAACCCATTCTTACTGTCATATCAGAGTGTGTGTATTCCTGGAAGCTTGCAACTTCCCTTGACCAGGTGTCAGCAACCTACAGCTCTGAAACCGCATGCGGCTCTTTGGGCCCTCTGCTGTGCTCCCTGTTGGATGGTCCTGCCCCTCACCCTCCTCTCCCAGTCACTCCTCGCCTGGCCTGAGAAGGTAAAACACAAAAAACAGAAATGAGAGGGAGGGAGGGAGACCCATTTTCCACAGAAAACACCAGGAGCCATAAAACCTGGGCAGGCATAGTGGAGATTGGATGGGAATGATGTTGAGGTGGCCCCCACCCAGGTTTTGAGGCTCCCGGTGTTTTCTTTTTGGTCCAAATGTCTCTTTGAGTGTTTAAGGTTGCGGACCCTGCTCTTAACATATGGCATTTGTTACAATCACACTTGGAAAAATGGGATGCTAACCAGGAACTTTTATTCCTGAACTTATACTAAGATTAAAGATTACTGAGGAGTTGATGGGAAGATAATACGAGCAATCAATGACAGTCTATATTAGTCTTCCCTATCTCATAGCCCTACAGCTGTTAGGATTGTAATTCCCAACCAGCACAGGCAACTGTCATTAAATTAGCAAAAGTGGAATTGTTGGAATCAATTCCAGTCGGGAATACTATATAAGGAAAGCCACAGTGAAATAAATTAGTCCCTTGTGGCTATCTCTTCAACTATTCTCAACAGGCCACTTTATTTATATCCCATGTTGTAGCATACACTTCCTTGGCATAACGATACTTTAACAAAAGTATTTGGTCTTGTCCATGTTTTGTGAATTATATTTGCACAAACATTTCTGAAAAATATGTCCTTAACAGTATGTTTGACTAAAGGATGTATTCTTTTTTATTTAAAAAAGTCACAGTTGACTAGAATTTACTGTCTGTGTATTTTGTATTAGGCTGATTCCAGTTAAGTTAATTGCACTTAGGTCCCTCTGAAAGCAACATGTAAAGTTAGAAATGACTTCAGTTTTCTTTTTTTTCAGTTGGAATAAAGTGCAACTTACTGAGCAGAGTAATTGTAATTACCATCAGGGAGGTGATGAGGCAGTTCTTCCAGCCAGGGCAAAAGGTACAGGAAAATCCTTCCTTTTTCTTAATGGGATGAGAATATCAGCGCAGATAATTTGGGGCCTTGACACACCCAATGCAAATAGCCAGAATAACATTCCTACCTGTAAAATTGGAGTCCACCTTTTGAAGGAAAAATATTACATCAAACTAATCCATATATATGTATGCTTTCATAGATTTTCACAGGTACAGGTATGCAGGTCTTGGCATGTATGGGTCTTTTCCCATGTAAGATTGAGAGCATCTTGGCAACGTTTCGACAAGATCCCACTCGCCATCTTCAGGCTGGTGCTTTCGGCTTCGTGCTTGTGCGAACAAAAACTCAAAAGATATTAATCTTACATGGGAAAAGACCCGAACATACCAAGACCTGCATATACATATATAAAAGTCTGACCCACATATGAACTCAATACAGAAGCCTGATAATGGCAGATGAGATTCTGCCGAAACGTTAAACTTTAAAAGCACAACTACAATGAATATATATATATATATATATATATACAATNTAAAAGCACAACTACAATGAATATATATATATATATATATATATATACAATACCAATAATTTAAAATACTATTATCATTGATAGCTGAAATAGTAGAGGAAAAGATGTTGAAAATTGTATTTTAAAGAGAACTATGTTGCTCAAATCTTTTCCTTGCCCCTTTGTCAAAACCAGGAAAACCCTATTCAAATATTGAGGAACAGTACATATTGATAATTATTTCAGAAAATTAGGATCTATTTTTAGTGCTGGATATTTCTTCTCAATCAAACAAAAATATGTATCTCAGGGTTGATACCAGGGTCCTTGGTGCTCTTTGAGCTTGGTTTTCTTGCAGATGTTCCATTACCCAAGATAACATCAGTGCAAATCAGCATGGGTTTTGTTCCCTGTTTTAGTGTAGTAGATTGCCCTGCCAGTTTTGGTGGGAATCAGGTTTTCTCCTTGATAGTTCCTTGATTAAAGCACCGTTTTCCTCTTGTTTGATTGGAATTAATCCTTGCCTATCTGAGTATTGGCTGCTGGAGAAGATATCTTCTAGTCTTTTGTTTTCCTCTTAGCTTTTTATTATTTCCTTTGAACAATGTAGATAGTTAGAATAGTATAGAATAACAGAGTTGGAAGGGACCTTGGAGGTGTTCTAATCCAACCCCCTGCTTTGGTAGGAAACCCTACCAGAGAAATGATTATCCAACATATTTTTAAAAACTTCCAGTGTTGGAGCATTCACAACTTCTGGAGGCAAGTTGTTCCATTGATTAATTATTCTAACTCAGAAAATTTCTTTTTAGTTCTAAGTTGCTTCTCTCCTTGATTAGTTTCCACCCATTGCTTCTTTTCCTCCCTTAGGTGCTTTGGAGAAGAGCTTGACTCCCTCTTCTTTATGGCAGCCCCTGAGATATTGAAACACTGCTATCATGTCTCCCCTAGTCCTTCTTTTCATTCAACTAGACATATTTAGTTCCTAAATAGTCAGGTACTTTTTGCATGGGTATCCAGTGTTTTGGGAGATATCATACAGTATATAGGAAGTCTGTTTTCTTTTTCTTTGCAGTTTCCTTGGAAAAATTTCAGAATTGCTTGCCATTGCCTAATTCTTCCTAGGACTGAGAAAGAGAGAGAATGGCTCAAAGTCACCCAACTGGCTCTGTGCCTAAGGCAAGATTACAACTCACAGTCTCCCAGTTTCTAGCATGATGCCTTAAGCATGATACCAAACTGGCTTTCCGACTCTCTTCTTCTACCAAAAATTATGGCTAGTTTGGAAGTCATTGTTTATTCCTGCAAAAACTTTCACCACCAATCCCGTCAGGAGCAAAGAACAAATGCCTGAGTTAAATACATTGCCGAGAAGTCATTTGTGGATCAATAGAATCTAATTCTTAATTTTGCAAGTTAAAAAATTATATGCCTCAGAATTGAATTGATCCAAACTCATAATAGTATGAGAGATCCTGCTTTTCCAGAAATGGAGTCCTCATATTTGCATCTGCTAGTAGGAGAGCTTTGCTGGCTGAGGAATTTTGAAAATTGAAGTCCACAAGTCTTAAAGTTGCCAGGGTTGGAGACCACTGCTTGAGAACACAAGCAGGGTGCTGCTGGAATACTGAGTGATTAAGTAGAAGAATGTCCCGTTCAAAGCAAAATAGTACTTTAATATCGTTGTTTTAGATTTTTGAGTATGTGTTTAGCCTGCTATCAAAGAATATTAGTAGAAATTAATTATATTCCAAACAAAATCTTCAACTTTATTGTAGGAGGGGAGCTATGTTAATTAGGAACATAGTAGTACATTTTTAACGAACAAATTTAGAAGTCCTTGATGCTCTCTGAGCTTGCTTGTTTTTTTGCAGACATTTCATTACCTCATCATCAATGCTATCAGGGAGAGTTGTTTGCTGTCAGTTTATATTCTGGTGCCTTGCTTCTCTGCATGGGTGGTCTTAGAGATTCTTTGGTTCAGCAGTTTACTGGTGGCTCTTTGGCAGTTTCTTGATTGGGGTATTGTTTACTTGATTGCCAATCTGAAGTTAACCTTGGAGTTATAACAGATAACAGATCAGAGTTGGAAGGGACCTTGTACATCATCTAGTCCAAACTCCTTGCCCAAGCAGGAGACCCGACACCATTTCTGACAGATGATAGTCCAATCTCTTCTAGAAAGTCTCAAAAGATGGCACTCCCACAACTGCCAAGGGCAAACTGTTCCACTGATTGATTGTTCTCATTGTCAGAAAGTTTCTTATTTCCAGATTAAATCTCTCCTTGTTCATTTTCTATCCATTATTCCTTGTCTGGCCTTCGGGTGCTTCAGAAAATAGCTTGACCCTTCCTCTCTAACATCTATAGATGTTGTTAATGTGTATGTGTCTATTGATGGCTGATTGTCAGAGTGCAAATTTTATTAAAAGGCTTATGTTTTTATTTTGCTTTTTGCCAAAGCTGATGCATTATACAATTTATTACTATGATCCTTATTTAACAAACATTTCTCTTAACAACCAGTGGTTTCATAAAGGAGAGACAATCTCTAAAGGCCCTGTCACACTGGCCGACGGACGCAAAACGTTTGTAAAGACGGACACAGGCGACCGACGGAAAAATGTTCTCCATCCGCCGTTGTTATCTACGCTCTCAAAAGAGGTAAAAAGTTGCATAACAGAGGGCGACTCAACACGCGAAAGGAACGGACGTTAGGGCAGGATGGAAAGCAGGATGCTCCGCGGAAGCCTGGCGGATAGAAGCAGATGGGATGCGGATGGCACATCCGCAAGGCTTCCGGTGGGACCGCAGCAAAGCGGACGAGCGGAAAACGGATACAGGAGCGATGAAGACGGAACCGCCCAAGCGGATGAAGTGGACTGCACAGTGGAAGCCTAGCGGATGCACAGCAGAAGCCTAGCGGATGCCTTGCGTTCAATTGCGCATGCGGGGGAGGATGCATTGCATCAGCCCAGCGGATATAAAAAGGGAAACAGCTCCCAAGCAGGTCACCACTCAGAGGAAAGACCTGCTTCCAACACATCTCCAGCTGCCTGCGCCTGACCGCCTGCAGCCTGCCAGCCTGCCTGCCTGCCTGCCTGCTGCCAGCCAGCCTGCCTGCCGCCTGCCTGCCAGCCTGCCAGCTTGCTGCCAGCCTGCCTGCCAGCCAGCAACCACACCACAACCATGGGGAAGAAGAGAAAGCCTCACCATCTGCTTGCCAGCCCTGGCAAGAGGGAAAGGGCCACCCTCCCACCCCTGGCCCTCAGCTCTGCTTCTGCTGGGGCTTCTGCAGAACGGCTTGCTCTTATGGGCTTGGGCTTCTGCTGCTTCTGCTTCGAGGAGCTGATGATGATGCTTATGGTGGTGGTGCTTCTGCTGGTGCTTACTCTGCTGGCACGCTCCTGGTGCTGGTGCTTCTGCTGGTGGCTTACTCTGCTGGTGCTGCTCCTGGTCCTGCTGGTCCTGCTGGGCTTCCTGGTCCTGCTGGTCCTTGCTGGTGCTTACTCTGCTGGCGCTGCTCCCGTCCTGCTGGTCCTGGTCCTTGCTGGTGCTCCTGGTCCTGCTCATGCTCCTGGTCCTGCTGGTGCTGCTGCTGCTGCTGGTCTTGCTGGTGCTCTGCTGCTGGTGGTGGTGGTGTGGAGGAGCAGCCCTACCAACCTGGAAGCCCCCTCGATGAGGGTCCATGTGGTCCTGCCAAAGGGAGGAGAGGGCAGACACGGCGAGAACGGGAGAGGGAGGCAATACACCATAGAAGGAGGAACATGAGGATGAGGTGCTGGAGTTGGCTGAGAGAGAATGAGTATCTATTGGCGGAAGGGACACAGGTTCTATAGGGACCCCAAAAGGAAGCAGGCGCCTTGGGAGAGAGAAAGCGGAGAGCCTGGGCTACACTTCGGAGGTGCTCCTTGGCTGGTGGAAGCACATGCCACACCTGGTACGGAAGCTGCACCTGAAGAAATCTGGCCAGGCCCGCGGTCAAGCTGACGGACACAGAGACCTACGTCATGGCCAAGTGCAGCTTCCTGAGGGTGAGATCCGCCACCGAGGGAGCACCCCTCTCACAACCCTCTCTCTCAGGCAGCCTGCTGAGAGCCAGTCCTCTTCCGGTCAGAGAGTCAGCTCCTGTCTTCCAGGCCAGGTGTCTATGGAGCGTGCCACGACGCAGACCCCCCGACAGACGTGTAGTACCCGTGGCCGGAGCATGTGGAGGACCTACCTGGCACAAGTGGGAGAGAGAGCGTAGTGCACTTCCACCACAGTTCAACCCGCATCCACCCCCAGCTCCACCCCACAGAAAGAGCAGAAAGCCAGACAGGAGGGCAGAGCCACACCTGTCCTGCTGGAGATAAGAGACACCATCAGGAGCAGCATAGATCTCCTCTCTCAGCGGTACACACCGACTCCTCATCCTCCAACTGCAAGCCCTTCCTCACCTATGTCAACCAGATCCTCATGGACATGGCGGAAAACCCAGTACCAGGTGGTGAGAAGGACGGATCACCGATCTGCTTCAGACAACCCTCCAAACAAGATGAACCTGCTCCCACCCAGTCCAGGTCTGCCTCCTCCACCCACGTGATGTCACACCTTCCCATTCCAAGGACTTTCCACAGGCCCTCACCAACCAAGGCTATGGCTACCAGGAGGGCCAGCGCAGCACAGGCAGCAGCCCTTCCTCCAGTCCACAGCCACAAGATTCATCGGATGCCACACCTACGTTGCCACCGCGTTCCCCACTGATGCCCACCCATGCCACTCGATGCCACCATGCCACCCACTACCACCGATGCACACCACGCCAGGTCCTCACCCAGCTGCAGACCAGACAGCCCCTACCTACATTGCTCTCTTCCTCCACCCACAGCGCAAGTACATCTGTCATCGGTAGTAGCTACCTTAGTACATCTGTATCGGTACTGGGATCTACACACCATGGCATGGAGGAAGGGGCTCTTCAACATCACGGGGCTGACACACGCTGTCTGAGAGCTTCCTCAACACACCCATCCCCTGTTGTCCTCTCAGGGCCAGCATCCCAGTGGTGCTGCAGACGCAGCACTCCAACAGCAGCCACCTCCACAGCACCTGGGCCCTTCACCCCTGAGACTAGGCACACCTCCGAGTGACCAAGAGGAGTGCCAGAGACTGGGTGGCTACCTGTTGATTTATTTGGACACTTCACTTGGGTCGTTTTTCTTTTGCAGCTTGTGATTAATAAAGATTATCTTTGCTTCTCACACTTGCTTCATTTATTTTTTTTCAATAAAGTCTTGGTGGAAACTTTTAGAAATGGTTTAAGCCTTTGCATGCTTGTGGGATGGGTTAGATAGCAGTGGGGTGGGCAGGGATACCTTTGGGATGGGTAAGAGCAGTGGGGATGGAGGGATACCTTTGGGATGGGTCAATAGCAGTGGGATGGGCAGGGATAATTTTGGGATGGGTTAAGATACCTGTGGGATGGGCAGGGAGTACCTTTGGGAATGGGGTAATTGCTGTGGATAGATAAACCTCCAGTGCAAGCATAGTGGGACTGTATGGTCACCCTCCCAGGTGCCACACCTATGGCCCTTTATTATCAATAACAATGTAACATTGATCCACACATTTCAACATAAACACAACTCTTTTTTAAATGCCCTGTTGTAGGCCCACCCAACATACATGGCCCAATCTCATCCGTGTGATGAGGACAGGCTGAAGGAAGTTCCATTTTAATATCTACCATCCTGTCTCTTGCCACTCCACTGGCTCCAGCTGGGAGTGTGCACCAGTTGTTTCATGAGGTTTGCGCTGCTTTTCCCTTCATGTGAGGCGGCTCTGTGGGGCCATGCACATCCTCATGTCTATCAGGTTTCACCCTTGCCTCCATTCGCGAGGCTCCATGTCCCCATTGCCTTGTTGGAGGTCCATGAGCCTTGTTCTGCAACACTGGGTAGCGGGTGTCCATGAAATTGTGCAGGATGCAGCAAGCTTCCACAATCCACCTCACGGTCTCTGGGCAATACTGCATGGTGGTGAGAAGTACCTGGAACCTGTTGGCCAGGATGCAAAGGCGTTCTCCACCACCCGCCTTGCCCTGGACAGCCTGTGGTTGAAGATCCTCTCTTCATGGGTGAGGTATCTGGAAGTGTAGGGCTTCATGAGGTAGGTTCTTGAGGGAGAAGGCGTCATCCCCCACGATGAGAAGTAGAGCACATCTTGCGTGCGTTGGGCAGGGGGTCTGGATCTGGGAAAGCCGTGATGAGGTTGCGTTCCAGCCCCTCCTTGAGGTCACTGGCGTTGTATACCTGGGTATCTGAAGCTGACCATTGCCTGAAGCATCGATGCACTAGAACTTGTAGTCAGCATTGACCATGGCGAAGAGGATGATGCTGAAGAAGCCTTGTAGTTGACATAGTGGACCCCGACTTGGCTGGAGCTTTGTAGGCCACGTGCTTGCCATCTATGGCTCCAACGGTGTGGGGGGAAGTTCCACTTCTGATACCACTGCTCTGCAACTTTCTTCCATCCTTCTTCAGTGGAGGGGCACTGGAGGAGCTCCTCCAGGTATTCTTCGATGATGGCCTGCACCACTTCTCTGACCACAATGCTGATGGTGTTGTGTGGTACTGCATGCTCCTGTATGTGGTCCCTGAGGCCAGTGGCGCAGAGTCAGTGCCACTTGAGCCCAGGTCCAGGCTGGGCCAGAAGTTGGTGTTTGCCTTGGTCAACCTGGGTCTCAGCCGCTGCACAAACTTCATCAAACATGGCTGGAGGCATCCTCATGAAGTTCTGGAATGCCACAAGGTCTTAGTTCCTGACCTCCACCATCAGCTTGTTGTACAGTCTGTACTCTGCTCTTCTCCGATCCATCTTCGGACCCAGATGCTTCTTGTGCCGCCTCTTTTTCTTCCGTAGCAGAGTTGAAAGAGCCTGTAGATGGCTTCGCACTGTTGCAGAACGATGGTGGCTACCAAAAGGAGTGTGTTACGATCCATGACTGAATGCTGTGGAAGAGCAAGAGCCAGATGAAGGCTTCAGAGGTCTGCACAGCAGGGCTGCTGGACTGAAAGTGAGATCCAGGTGAGTTGCTCCCCTTTTTATATGCAATATAGGTTTTCCACTTTGTGTCCTTTTGCATCCTCTAGGCATCCTCCAGACATCCTTAATATCCAAGATAGGTCCCCTCGTGTGAACGTTTTTTCCATTTTAAATGCTTTCTTTGCGAGCTGCATCCGCTTTAATCCTTTTCTCCGTCCGTGCTACTAACGCTGCACGTCGCTTCTGCATCCGTTTCGCTTCCTCCCTGTGTCCACTTTCCACTGGAGTGGATTTGAGTTGTGCGGATGCGCAGCGGATGCCTAGTGGATGTAGCGGACGCGTAACGGATGACGACAGATGCAGAACGGATGTTCCCCGTATGCGTAGCGGATGCAGAACGGAGCGTTGGATACATTTTCCGCTTCAAAAGTTATTGAGCCAGCTTCAATTGAGCAGCTCAAAACTTTTTGAGCGGATGGAACCTCAGTCGACGGATGCTGGACAGATAGAGAGGAAGAAAAACTGATGCAGTGAGTACAGAACGGAAGCATCACGTTTACCAATGGATGGCAAGTGTTTCTCTCCGTTTTACATCCTCTTTCCATCCGTTGGTGCAGTGTAACATGGGCTTAAGATACTCTGCATGTCTCATCATGACTAACTGAAACACCTCTAGGGAAAGAGCAGAATTACTGCAATAGTCTGCAATTCCCAGTCCCTGTAGGCAGTCCAGTAAGATACCATGAGCAAAGGCAATCCAAAGGTCCAAATCAGATAAGGTAGAGTAAATTACTACTAGCTACGTCCCAACAAAAGTCATCAAGCAAATAGATCAATCCTGTTTCTGAATGCAATACTAATCCACTATTACTGTCTTAACAATTTTATCTAAAAAAGGAAAGTTGGAGTCAACTTTGTCCAAAATCCTATATTTCAATTGAACTGCACCACAGTTTCTGTCAAGGCTGCCAGAAACTCCACTTCCTACAAAGAAGCATTGACCATCCTCCAGATACAGGTGGTTATGCACACACTTATTAACAACCATAGATCAAAAGAACTTGTGTAATATTATACGGTGGTAATCTAAATCATCATTATGAATCCTTCCCATGTCAAGGCTCTAGAAATTTGAGCAACTTTATCAGCAAAATGCTGTATAAATCAGTCACAGATGCTAGATAGAAAGTTTTCAGGTTGCTCTTCCAAGAAGGGAATTGGTTGTTTAAATAAAGTCAATGAAAAATAGTTCACCAACACAGTAAGTGTAAAACACTTTTGCCTACCATCTCATCATATGCAAACCTAAATAAGGATATGCACCTGTGCTCAGTTTAATTCAGTGCTAGATCATCTCACACACTGGCCAAGCCCACGTCCAGTTTAGCGGAGGGGGGAAAAGTCCCAATATGTCACATTATGCCACTGTGACGTGAGTTTGACACCCCTGG
This sequence comes from Laticauda laticaudata, assembly GCA_004320025.1. Classification (NCBI taxonomy): domain Eukaryota; kingdom Metazoa; phylum Chordata; class Lepidosauria; order Squamata; family Elapidae; genus Laticauda; species Laticauda laticaudata. The sequence continues at coordinate 66,543 of BHFT01015146.1, read as the reverse complement.
TCTAATTCATTTTCCTCCACTTCAGGCATTGTTTGTGGCAGTTCACTTCCTAAAATTCACTTCCTAAAAGTGATTAGAAAATGAAAGTTCCAATAAATATCAGTTGCCAAAATAAGGCCATCAGTTGCATATCAAACAGTTATCTTGGTCACATGCATTGAGGGTTTTCATGAAGTCGCAAAACAAATATGTTTTTTTTTAGTTTATGGAAAACTAAAACCAAGTATCAAAAACATACATAAAGTTTTTAATGTTGACCATTAGCACTATCATTTTGTTTTTAAATAAAAGTGTAATAGTACTAGTGAGACCAAATTGAAGCAACTTCTCCTCAACTTGTCAAGTTAGACATCGGATTATTTGTAATGATGTGATGAAGAAGATGATGATGAACATGATATGCTAAATGACTATTCTGGTTCTACATTGCCCCAAATACGTTTGAGTTGGGTGCCTTATAAACAAAAATAAATAAAATAAAATAAAATCCCACAAATTAGAGCTGTCTTGCTAATCTTTGTTGAGGCAATTAAAAAATAGAAGAAAAGCTATGCTGGTTAAAATGAATGCTTAGCCAGTTCAACTATTCATTCCTTCAATAGTCAACCAGATGTTGGCAGCAAACAATAGGATTTTCCTACTGTGTTCCCAAAAATGCATGTATCTCTTGTCCTGGAGGTAATACATACTTATCATAACATGATTACTCTTTGTGATGTGATCTAAGCTCCTTTAAAAGCATCCAAGATTATATTAATCGCTTTATCCTTTGACAGTGAATTCCTGAATTTATGCATTGCATGAAAATATTTCCTTTTTTCAGTTTAAATTCTCAATCACTCAGCTTCATTACATGATCAGTTCTAAAGATGTAGAGTGCAATTATTTTCTTGATACCATATATGATTTGGACTATTTTGTTTCATCTTTTCTTTTTTTTTATTCTGAACTAAAAAAAGACAAATTTTATTGCATTTTCTTACACAGAACTTTTCCCAACTCTGGAAGATTCTAAATAAAAAGATATTACCAGATGAAAATTTTCTTGATAAATAGAATGAAGAAGTTATGCAAATGGAATATAGTAATAAATCTTAATATATTTTTACTTTGATGAATGCATATTAAATTGTAGGTATTTTATACCAGTTGTAAAAGGTATTTGATGCTTTTTTATTAACTGTAATGACTATTATGATTGCTAGCTTGTTTAGTTCAGGTGTATATATTATTATTTCTGAACTATTTTTAAAAGTAAAACTATTTTGTGTGTGAAAAGTTTACATGGAGAAGAACAGAGGTGATATTCAGCAGCTTCTGATCAGTCCTGGAGAACCGGTAGTGGAAATTTTGAGTAGTTTGGAGAACCTGTAAATACCATATCTGACTGGCCCTGCCCCCATCTATTCTCTGCTTCCTGAGTCCAAGCTGATTGGTTGGGTCTTCTTTTGTTGCCCTGCACAGGAGAAAGGAGCTGGAAAGCAGGTAAGTGGGGTGGGGAGGGAATGGGGATTTTGTGGTAACCTTCCCGTGGAGTGGGGTGGGAATGGAGATTTTACAGTATCCTTCCCCTGCCATGCCCACCAAGCCATGCCACACCTACCAAGCCACACCCACAGAACTGGTAGTAAAAAAAAATTGAATCCTACCACTGGAGAAGAAAGAGACTTTTTCATATAATTTGTTTTATGGTGTTTGAAACAACACTTGAAACCACAGGTTCATAGCTATAGAATTTAATAGATAGTATTAGATCTAGCAGCTGTAGAACTAATTCTTCACTTTTTTAGGCATGTCTATCCATAAAGAAATGGTGCACAAGATTATTTCTGTACAAATCCTAAAGTCCCTATGAATAAGGACAAAAATTCTATATGGAGTACGAGTGATGGATGTTTCAGTTACCAAGGAAGAGAAAGCTAAATTACAATGCAGATTCACATACTCATTCATCATATAAACATACAGGTTTTGAGCCTACAGGTTTGTCTGTAGAGATTCTCAGTCACCCAGGTTATGGTTGTCCCTAAGATGCTTTTTCAAAAGGCAACTAGAGTTTGTTTTTCCTTGAAGAAGTTTCGCTTCTCATCCAAGAAGCTTCTTCAGTTCTGACTCAATGGTAGAGGATGGAAGGATTTATATCCCTTGCACTCATTCTGATCATTAGCATTCTTTCTGAGAGTCACTGAGGCAGTTTGGAGGTTTACAGTACTTGTGCCCTCAGGGACACCTGAATAGTGCAAATGGGCATGGAACTTTCTTTCAGCAGTTCCAAGATCCCTCCTAAATCCTTCCATCAGAGAGACTTGAATTATGCAAGCTTAAAATGGACCGGCTTGAAATTGACTCGGTGCAGGATGCCTTATTTGTTGTTGAATCTTAACTTTTCCACACATTGTTACAAAAAATATATCCTGCAGAAATAAATAAACAAATATATAGGTCACCAATTGTCTTAGTTTACCTAGTCAAGTCTTTAAAAAAGACTTTTCCCAAGAGTGGTATTTTGTCATCTAACCAAATTTAAATTCTGCTACAAATATTTCATTCTTTGGGGTACTTTTTTTTAATGTTTTAATTACATTCTCAGGCTAAAAAGAAAATTGTCATTGCAGACTAGAATTGCAGTTCCCAGGATATTTACCATAAGTGGAATCACCACAGACATTATTCAGTCATTGCTTACAAAATCCCCGCCTATCTAGAAGTGGGAGCAGGGGAATGCAGATATGCAAATATATCATAAGCAAATCAGCAATTACGAATTACTCTGAAGAAGAAAAAAATGTTACTACAGTTTTATTCCTCCAGTGTTGAGGTCCCAGAACATCTATATATCACACTGATGATGTTTTTGGTCATAAACTCAAAAAGAGCAGATGAGAGCTGCCTTGTTTTTATCATTTAGATAATGACTTTATGCTTCATATGAAATCACACTATAGCACTTCGTTTAAACAGACATTTAAATAAGCAATTAAAAACACCTGGACAAAATTTTTGCCATCTGCCACTTTAATAACATATACCATATGCCATGTTGCATCACTGTTTAAAAAATAGCAGTATGGATATAATAATGTTGACTTACATCTCCTGAATGGTGTACAGACAGACAGCAACCTGAGCTATGAAGAATGATGACTTTTATGATAGATAGATAGACAGACAGACAGACAGACAGACAGACAGATGCAGACAATCGATCTGGTCAAAAGTTATGTTATGTCACATATGCCAAATATTTAATCTGCAAGAGTCCATTGAAAATCACATTTTATCTTTAAAACGTTAAAAATAAGGGACAAATGACATGTATTCAAGCATTGCAAGATGTATTAGATTTATTTATGAAGCCATCCAAGTTTTCTAAACGAGAATACAGCAAATGTTTCTGTTTGGATAAAATGCCAGAATAAAGGAGCCCCAAAATGTAAATAGCAACTGTAATATCATGTGAGTATTTCTGCGATATCCTCTAGCATGCTCATCACTTCAGATCTGTAAAGCTAGTCCGATGCCTATTTAAATGAACATGTGCAAAAGCTCTAAGGTTTGCCACTGGGTTCCAGTCGTTAAAAGCTTAATTGCAATTCTTATGATTCAAATTATTTAACCAGTTATGATTAAATTCTCTGGATAAAATATAATTGTGATTGCAGACTAGAATTGGGATCTTCATGATAAATAGAATTGCCACAAAAATAATTTAGTTATTAGTTGTTATCTGTATTTTATATAGCAAGTAAAATTACATACCTCTGTTCTGTTTGGAGTATCATATCCCATCTCAGGCAGTGTAGATTTGGAAAAATATTGAGGAAAGTCACAAAGATTATGAAAAAAATAGCAACAAAAATTGAAGGATTGGAATATATTGTATTACTTGTTTAAGCTAATTTTTAGAGTAAATAAGTCTTTTCACTGCCTACTTTATCATAAGATATTCAGATCTAATTTATACAGAGCAATATGGCTGACTTCCTTTTTAGAAGGCCAAGAGCAAATTTCATTCAACTATCTCCATATGCCTATTTACAAACCACCATCCAATGGATATTACTGTGCAATGAAATCTCATTCATCTTTCCCCCAAAATAAGTCCTACTGTCTTCAGTGGATCTTATTCCTTGATCATATATATAGAACTTTTACTCTATAGATCTGTTTATCAGTATATCTGAGTTAATAGGAAAAAAAATAGCTTGGTGAGTAAACATTGTAAATCTCAAATAAGTTAACTTGCTGGAAGAATTTGACATAAGGGGAATGACAGAAAATCAGTTTGGCATGACTTTGTTGAGAAATCAAAGAGGACTCAGTTATCCAGGCAATTTAGAATAGTCTATAAGCAAATTCTAAAAAAACATTATGAATTTCAGTTAATTAGTCCTGAATGTTAAAAGACAATATTCCAAATGGAACTTAATGCTGCATTTCGCTTAGAATCTTGATCTCCATTACTAACTGACAAGAAGCTGCTCAGTGTTTTGTCTCTACCTTTAATTCTCCCTATCACTTCTTCACACCCCCAATCTTTCCCCCATCAGCATCTGTTGAGTCATCTTTACCCCCACAGACCTTTCTTTCCCCAGTGACGTACTTCTCCCACTTCTGACGGGCATAGTCATCTCATCCAATGCCTTTATAATGGAATCTCCTTTTTGAAACCAGTAACAACCAAATGACAGGAGAATGGAAGAAGAAAGAGGAAGAGGAAGTTTTCTCCACAGTGGATTAGAGGAAAATAGGGCATTCAAATCAAAGTATTTCTGATTTACAGATTACCTCTTCAAGGCAATTCTTCTTCCTGAAAAAAAGGAGCCCAAGATCACTTTCCCAGTGGTGATGCCTGGATGGATGGATGGCTAGTTAGCTGTCTGGTTGCCTCCTTGGATAGTGATAGTTGAAGTCTCAAAGAGCAGCTGAGAATCTGGTAAAATGGCAAGGAAGGCAACAGTTCACAAGACCCCAGAGAAAATCCAAATATCCAGCTTCCTTTCGGTGCTGTACCAGACCCAATGTGAGCCTAAACTAACCTGCACAGGGGTCTTTTAAGTCAAAAGTGCTTTGTAAATGTGCCTGTCCCTTTAAAGGAAGGGAATGCTGTTTCTCACACTCTGCCTCTGTGGGTGAACACAAGGTGCTGAGATTGAGCCGCTTGAGAGAGAGAGAGTAAAGACGATCCAGTGGAAGGAGGAAGGAAGGAAAAACCTGCTGGAAAAAAAGAAAGAGGTGAATTGGGGCAGAAATGAAGATAAGTGAAATAAAGGCAACAGGGCCGGGGAGGGGGGGGGGAGTGCGGTGGGAGCTTTTGTTTAATAGTCANGGGGGGGGGAGTGCGGTGGGAGCTTTTGTTTAATAGTCATAGGAAGAATAATTGTGTTTTTATGGAGGGTGGGGATAATAAAATTAATCTAACTTGATATTGAAGCTACTCTGGGAGTTAGGAATTGTCTGTGTAAACTCAAACAGCATTCTCAGCAGCCTTTTATGCCTGAACTTCAAAAAAGCTGAATTGCTAAGAATTGTCAGTAAAAATTGACTGGAAAGAGAAATTCCTGTTCTATAGCTGAATCCCAGTGCTGTAGTAGTTGTTTGGGTTTTCTTTTCATGATTATGGAAATATAAATATTTATGATAGATAGGAACCTTATACACACTGTTGTTTTGATTGAAAAACATATTTTCCTGTTTTGATAAAATAGCATGGCTTCAACTAAACATGAATTCTGAATAAATAGCAGAAATTGAATTAAAAAGTAATTCTACACTTTCATCGTTTATTTCTTGGGATACTTGATTGCACTGGATTGTATTTATTTTTTAAGTGTTCTTGTGCTGAAGCTGACTATCATAATAGCAAACTTGAAACAGTTCTTGTGTAGGAATAGAACTATATTTTGTCAAGAAAAATTACTGGTTTAAAAGTAGAAAATATTACTTTTCACATTTTTGTTCCTTACTTTTTATAGTTTTTCAATTGGCACAATGTGTTTAATAAAAAAAATAATTTTACCAAAAGGATAGTAAAGAAAGGTTCTCATTGTAAAAGACTAAAGTTGGCTTCACACACTATTTAAAGATTTCTAATTAGTTTCTATTGCTTAAATCAGGAAAAAAATATCATTTTAATCCTGAGACTAAAACTTGGAAATAATATATTAATATGACACTGATTGTCTGGAGCATTGATAAGATTATCTTTAAAATAAAACAATAAAACAATAAAGAATTGTAGATTGAATTCTGATATTATAAGGTGTGATTTGCTATGTATGTATAATTGAGGTTCAGCAAGTACATAATATGTGATTTTTTTATAGTTTCCATATTATGAAATAGCAATCCAGAAACCTGTTGTGGCTTCAAAATGGTTTTTCACGTGGAAGGGTTGATAGCTATTATTTTGTTCTACTTGATCATCCTGTTTGTTGGAATATGGGCTGCTTGGAAGACAAAAAACTCTGGGAATGAAGGAGATCGTAGTGAAGCTATTATAGTTGGTGGAAGAGATATTGGCTTGCTAGTTGGTGGATTTACCATGACTGGTATGTTTTACACTTTTTACCTATTATTCAAGTGTGTAATTTATAAGGTGACTGAATTTCCAAATATGCAACTTTGCACTCAGAGAAAATGCTCATTAGTTTTCACTTAAACTAGAAGGTCTGAATAATTCTGAAAGGCTTCAACAAGTTGCTTCCAAGTATTTGTACTGAAAATGGTGATTTGTATATGTGTCTCTGAAAATTGCAACCCACTGAGTTTTGCTTAATAATGCAACATGAACAATATAAACATAGAGCCATTTCTTCTGTACATCCTCTTTTTATTTATTACAAAAGCTATCTAGGGAATGAATTTCATTTCCCATTTTTATCACTTTTGGGAAAATCGAAAGAAAGTAAGATAAACAAAAAAAGTCATAGCTATTTGCATAATGAGCACAACGGGAAATATAATGCATCAATACCACTTTAGTCCTATTCAGACACCTATTCATTTCAACACAATTACATGAAAAATGTACTGAAACTTCTTCATCATGATCTCGCCAGATCACTTTGGAACAGAGTGATTCCCAAATAAAATATTTGTAGTTAAGCCACCATAAGTACAAATGGAGAAGAATCCTGAAAATGTTTCATCAGAAGTTATTATTCTATGTAATGGATTTTTTATAAGTGGAATTGGCCTGATTGTCTACATAAGAGTCCCCCCTTAATGTTATTTTCACAGATATCAGAAATGGTAGACCATGAAGTCTCTATTTTTTCCAAATATTTGTAATCCATAATGCCAAATGATGAGTCATGGTACACTAAATGCACTGAAATATATAAGACTATGACAGTGTTACTGTCACATAAGAACTGTATAAAATTCAATGAGATATGAAATGATTCCAATCCAACAAAAGGATTTGTCTTTTAAATGGCTTAATGTTTTTTGAAGAAAAAATCACCCGTCCCCAATTTTATATATTTTTTAATTTATCTTTGAGTTTTTAATGCTTTGCCTTAATTTTTCAAAATCACATTATTTGGGTTTTATTTTTAATTGAAAAATTAATTTCAATATTATGTCAGTACTTGTAGTTTTGATGACATTCTGTTACAGGCAAGTGTACAAATTTATAACAAGGAAAATCTTTAATTCAATCATTAAGTAAAATCCTGTGCTTTCACAAAATCAAATTCTGTTGCAAGAATCCATAGTTCTGTTAAGACAAATAAATATATATGCACTACAAGTAATTGCTTTCATTGACTCAATTGCTATTTTCCACTCATTCAGAGACACAACTGCCATCACTTTTCAGTGCTATGTTCTGAAGCCATATGGACTAAGGAAAGTTATTTGGTAGATTATCAGTCCTATAAGTATTTGTTGCCCTTCACTGTAATTCCACAATGATTTTTGACTTGGAAATATTAAAATATATAAGATAGCCATTTGAATGGTAAAATTGCATTTAATTTTGTCAATAAACTGAATACTATTCCTGAGAACAATCAGAATTTTGCAGCCTGTTTTGCTCAGAAGACTGCCAACTGTCTAAGATTATCTACCTTAATATTTAAAATGGGAAAATAAATTCTTCAATTAATAAATGATAAAAATAAGATTTTTTTTAAATGAATGTATTAGTTCACAAAAGACACAGTTAACAAGAAATTACAGAGACCAATTTAGAAACACTGAGCAATAAAATGAAAATAAAACAAGTGACACTGTATTTCTATCTTCCTATTTTTATAGCTGTGTATGTGTATGTCTATGTATATATGTTTATATTTTATTTCATTCTAATATTATGGAATTATATTGATATGAAAAATACACACCTAGTTTTATTCTGTGCCTTCAGCTTCTCTTTAAATAGCTGTTCTCTAATCGTCCTGAAATTAGGACAATTAAATCTGTAGTCTATATTAAGCAATAAATATAACAGATAAGTTTAATTTTTCCCTTAATTTCTCTTTGTTTTCCTATTTAACTCTACCATTGTGAATTTTATTCATGTTTTGCATGCATTTTTAAATTTTACTTCAAAATAATTTTCAATTTTTTTATAAATATATATATAAAAAAGAACCGGTAATAGTACTATTACTGAAACTAAAATCAAAACTCTCTGCTCATCACAACTAAAACTAGTCACAAAAGGCTGGGGAAAGACTTTTTGGTACCTTTTCTACCATAAGCTTATGAAAAATATTCCACCCATCAAGGTACAAAGGATGGGAACTAACTTGACATATACAGTTTGTTAATGCATGACTGAAATAATTATATGAGATATAACATTAATGTATGAATGAAACAATTATAACAGCACTTTTGAAAATTGAAAATTTATATGAGGCTCTCCTTCATATAAATGCCCAATAGTGTATTGAGTTGTAAAGGCATGGAGTATAAGATTGGGGTGACAGATATAAAACAAGGATATGAATGAATAATATTATTCATAAAATATATATTACTGTATCCATTGTGGTATCCATTAATCTGCTTGTGGTCACTGCTTTTGAATTTGTGGGTCAGCAGGAGCTGGAGCATGTGATAGGAGCTCACTCTGCCCTGCGGCAGCGCTGGGTTTTGAACACAAGCTGCTGATCGGCAGCCCAGCATTCTAACCTTGTGAAACATCACACTCCAGATGGGTAGATGAGGACAATTGAAGAGGAGGCAATCCCTTGTCTTATCGAGGCTGGGAAGGATCAATCCAGAAGTAATTTAGATTGGGGAAAGTCCTTATCTAATGATTGGTCATATTTAGTTAACGATAGCAATGGGAACTGCTGGATTTCCATTGCTAAATGATACCGACACATGTGGGTTTCCAATCACATTGCTTACTGATAGTCCCAATTGCCATTCTAACCTGAAGAGTACCTGTAGTGTGATTATAATTTAGCACACTTAGTTGGAACTTCATGATAGGATGGGAAAATATTATGTAGGAAAGTGAAATAGAAAAATTCTGCAATTGTAATTGTAATTGACATCACCAAAGAAAAAAATTCTATATTCCAATCCAAGTTTAGCTCCTATTGGTACAGATTCCTTTAAAAAACATACACATTAAACAGAGCATTTCCAATCCCTGTTCACCTGGACAAATTATTATTCAAATACTTTATTCTGGAACCCATTCTCTTCCAATAAATTGCAGATGACTTATTTATTATATAAATATAATAAATATTTATTTTAAAATATTTTAAACTCTCTGTTCCCAACATTTTCTGGGCAAAGAATAAATAGTGAAATCCAAGATATCAACACTATAAAAAAAATCCTCATTTAAAATAAAAATAAAAGGCAATTAAATAACATATCATGTAGCAATAATATTGTTGCTGTTTGCTTACTGGCCCTAACTGCCCCGCAGGGCTTCAAGCAGTATTCTATGGTAATGGTGCTGAGGCTGCTCTACTTCAGTCCTAGTACCACTACTGTTGCTAAGGAGTGCTACTGTGCCAAGGAGCAAAGGACCAGAGCTTTTGGAGAAATAGAGAAGTGGGGAGAGCTGAAGAACCCTTTGGTTGTAAGTGTGGGTAGGCTTCTAAACACCTGTATTTTGATCACAAGATTTCATGGGCACTGCAATGGCCATAACTTAGGAGACTGGGTGTAAATATCATTGATACTGCACTGCCATAACTTTGAATGGTCACTGAATAAATAGTTATAATTTGAGGACAATCTTTATAAGGTTTTTTTTCTATATTATTCTTGGTTTGTGTATGGAAAGTGCTACTTTGGCTAGAACAGGACCGCAGTATGAATAATATAAGGTCTTCTGCAAAAGCCAGCAATGCCACCTGAATGTGCCAGACCATATCCATGCCTCTTGTTATAGCAATTGTTTGCATAGCTATCATGCAGTTAAAATTCTATTAGCTTTCATTGGCTTTTCAGAGCCATTCCATTCTGTATTCTTTCCACTATGATTCCATAATGCCAAATTATGCCATCAACACAAGCAGAATAAACAATAGGACTTTTGTCTTCATTCAATAGTCATAGCTTCCTAATATACTTTGCTTCTATTTCTATTTCTTGGGAAGATTTTTCTCTTTAACCAAGCCTTTCCCTTTGAATTAGTTAACAGCAAATTTCAATTATTTGTTATTTGCATTGTTGATTAAATTGTTTTTTTTTTTAAATCTGGCTTGAAAGCTTCCATAAAAAAAAGGAGGGATATAAATTAATATTGTTGTTCGTATATTTATATCCTCATCTATTAACAGCTAGAAGATTATATGCCACTGATTTTACAATATCCTATTCCTTTGGTAAGAAATAATATCAGAATAATATCTATTTTTTTTTCATTTATGTTACTTATATATAGGCCAGAGTGCTTTATAATACCCCCTTGTATCTGTATAGGCGGTATTATTCATCATTAGGCATAGGAATTAGGCAATGTTTTATATTTAGACAATAGATTAACCTCCACTATGATCCTAGGAAGCCATTCCAATAAATAATACCATTTATATTATTTTTACCTGTATTATGGAGATTTTATTGAAATTTATTACTTGCTATCCCAAAAGGTTTTTTCTTATTTTTAAATCTATATTAAAATTTCCCCAACCTAGCACCATTCAGGTTCAGAATTATGGGGCTGATTGGGTCACATTTATTAAATATTAAAGTCTGTAATGAAAAAAATGCCTCTTCTATCAGCTAGCAAACTTGGGCATAGGAAAAGTGATCTGGACCAGATTAAGGGAACTTAATCATACTTTAATTTGAGTTTCTGGGTGGGATAACCTTTGGTACAATTGGGGGTCAGTTTTCCAGGGATCAAGAAAAAACTAAGGCTAAGTAATGCAGCCTTATGAATTACACTGACTCAGTTTGCTCAAAACCCTATTTCCAATCCAAGTAAGTTATTAAGTGGAATACCATACATAGAGACAGAAATGAAGAAGGAAGAGAGTCAGAGAATGCCAAATGGAATGTTGCCCATAGAAATACATCCTCAAGTTATGGCCACAATTGAGCCCAAAATTTATGTTGCTAAGCGAACCATTTGTTAAGTGAGCTTGTCCCATTTTATAACTTTTCTTGCCTCATTTGTTTAGCTAATCACTGCAGTTGTAAAATTAGTAACACCATTGTTAAATGAATCTGGTTTCCCTATTGACTTTGTTTGTCAAAAGGTCACAAAAAGGGATCGCATGACTCTGGGACACTGCAACTGTCATAAATATGAACCAGTTGCTAATGTAAATAATGTGATAATGGGGGTACTGCAATGTTGCTAAGTGTGAAAATTGTTCATAAGATACTTTTTTCAATACCTTTGTAACTTTGAACAGTCACAAAGTGGATCATTGTAAGTCAAGGACTGCCTGCACAGAAATTTCACCTGGAATATCTATACAGGTAGTCCTCTACTTACAACAGTTAATTTAGTGACTTTCAAAGTTACGGGGCATTGGAAGAAAAACTGTTTTAAGTCAATGGAGAAGTCAGATTTACTTAAACAACCATGTTACTAACTTAACAACTGTAGAGATTCACTTCACAACTACAGCAAGAAAAATTATAAAATGAGGCAAAACTCATTTAACAATTTTTTCACTTAGCAGCAGAAATTTTGGGTCCAATTTTGGTCATAAATTGAGGATTACCTGTATTCTTTTGGAAATCAGAGATGGCTCATTACTACATGATGATACCAGTCTGCATTCTCCTTGGGCCCAACTAGCAATTTCTATCCAAGAATGGGAGACCCTATTATTCAACAACTTTATACTATTAATAATGTTGAATGTCTTCAGAAGATCACAGGGCCAATGATGGCCATTACTTATGAATTTATTTATTTATTTGATTTGATTTGTCAATTGCTTGCAAGATACAGGTATAAGAATAAACATCGTTTTGAATACATGAGATGGATACTTATAAGAAAAATAAAAAGAAATAATAGGACAGGGCCAGTAGGCACGATTGGTGCGCTTATGCACACCCCCTACAGGCTTCTTAGGAAGGGGGTGAGGTCAATAGTAGACAGTCTAAGGTTAAAGTTTTTGGGGTTTGGGGAAGAAACTACAAGTCAGGTAGAGTATTCCAAACATTGACCACACTGATCAAAATCATTAGCACGGATCCATGATGTATTTCTTAATTCTTAAAATATTTTTAAAAGTCAGCCTGTAGGAGACATAATCATTGCCATTATAATGCAGAATTTTACTAAATGTCTGAACATTTTCTCAGTTTGACTAATAATACATATCTTTGTGAGCTGCGCTAGAGTGCTCAGTATGATGGTGATGCTACTGAGAATCACTTAACTAGGCACTCAGAAAAGAGCTACTTAACAGTACTTCACTGCCATTTCATGAGTGAATGAAGATGAGACTTTTGTGGAAATACACAGTGTAAGCAAAGACAAAGCACCAAGAACATTTAGGCTAGTATTTAGAGGTATGTATATATGCCAGTTATATTTTACTTTTATTTCTTTCTCTCTTTCCCATCACTTATTTAAATAGATTAAACCTACTAATTTTTCATATATACGTAATTTAAATTTGCAAATTACATGCATTCAAATAGATCTTTAGATGAGATGTGATTCTGTGCAATTTTCTTCATTATATTATTTTTGCTGCACAAATCAAGTATTTAGTTTTGCCTTGTCCATCCATTATGTAATGGATATTGTTCACTTCTTCCACAGCCACCTGGGTTGGAGGCGGTTATATAAATGGAACAGCTGAAGCAGTGTATACTCCAGATTATGGACTTGCCTGGGCTCAGGCACCCATTGGGTATTCGCTTAGCCTAGTTGTAGGTAAGCTACAAACAAAGCAGAAGAAAAATATATTGTTAAAATGACAAAGTTAAAGTTGAAGTCAATATACTATGAATATCTGTTTCTATATTTCTTTTTCATTGTAAATGAATTTGGGGAGGATGGGTGGAGCCAGCATGACAGATGGTATCTACAGAACTATGTTCATCTATCTTGTAACAAGATATTAAGTACAAAATTGTCAAAGTCTGGTATTTAGTGATTTTTGTGGCCAGTTTTTTAAAATGTATGAGAAATTTAGAGGAAGATCCTTCTCTTATTTTCCTCTCAATATTGAGTGGCATCTAGAATTAGCCATTGTTAGATTAAACTATTTACTAAACAAGTGAAAAGTGAGGGAAATTAAGTCTTGTTGATTGTTATGAATCATAGAATCAAAAACTTGGGACAATTTAGGCCATTGTCATACTTCTGTTTAGGGAAGGAGTACAAATTAAAGCATTTGAGCATATGGGAATACAACCTTTGCTTTAATATACCCAACCCAGTATTGTAATTAATTAGTTTTCACTGCTGAGTTTTTCCTCAGTTGAGATAACTTTTCTACTACATAAGACTAACTGAAGGAGTTGAACACATTAAATCTGTGTCCAAGTGATAATTTTTATTCTTTTACTGAAAGACCTAATACTGATTTTAATATTCCACTAGTTATTGCACTATCAATCAGTAATAGGAACAACTATAAGAACTTCAATTCCATTACTATATAGCCACTTTGACAATCATTGAAAAGAAAAACTTATTGGATTATTATATTGTGGAAAATTATTTAGATATCAGTTATGTCTCTCATAAGCAGACAGATATTACTGATAAAACCAAACATCCTTCATTTGTGCATCTGGCTACTTGACCCAGAAAAATAATTAAAATCCAAACTTTTTTTTTTCATGAATCTTTTAGGTGGCTTGTTTTTTGCCAAGCCCATGCGTTCCAAAGGGTATGTGACAATGTTGGATCCATTTCAGCAAATTTATGGAAAACGGATGGGAGGGCTTATCTTCATACCTGCCCTAATGGGAGAAATGTTCTGGGCAGCAGCCATCTTTTCTGCACTAGGTGAGGAATTTTGTAAACAAATTGATTGTATAAAATCAGTCTGAATAAGGATGAAATAAGCAAATTGATAAAAATGTCCTTTTAAACAAATGCTTAAAAATTGAACAAGCCTTCCCAAAATTAAATGATAACTGCAGTGTGGTAGTACTAATCAGAACACTGATACTAAAATACTGTGTAGAAAAGCCAGGTGTTCTCTTTTTTTAATAGTAATATTTGAAGAGAGTAATCATAAGGATTTAACTGTACAATTGGATTTAAGGAAATTTTGAGTGGGGATGGCACAATTCAAAATGTAATTTTAAACATTTAAAATATTTGGCCTGTGTAGTGAGTACCTTAATATTTGAAAGTCTAAGTATTATACTTGTGTATATATCATACATATATATGCTTTTTAGTTGCAACATAAAGGATTGTGCATGCTAAGCTTTTACATTATCACTGCAAACTTGCATATCCATTTCAATGTGGATATTTTATAAATGAGTAATTTTATGAAGATATAAAATTGAATAATTTTATTTATTTATCTATTTAAATTGTATAAGATCATTCTACTCACAATTTATGACTCTGGGTGAACTACACCAGTAAAAATAAAATACAATAAAAGTCAAAAATAAAGGCAGTGCAAAACACAATCAGTTTAGAGACAAAGCTGGGTATTACAAAACACTTTTATAGCAGAATGGTTCATCTAATATCCTGATATAATAATAGTGATATAACTTTAATTTTCATTTTGGTTGGCAACTAATAACAATATATGCCTTTGAATATTGATTAAACCAATATAAATGTTATGTATGATCTATATGTCATGTCTTTAAACTATTCTAAAAGCAAAGGGAGCTGGAATGAACAAAACTTCAAGGGAAGACATTCCCCACCCAAAAGTCATATAGAGAAGGACTTTACTCATATGCTAGATAAATAAACTCCTGATTGCAAGATCATTTTCAGAAAAACCTACCTAAAGATGTCAATGAAGGTTTTCAGTTATCCAAGGAGAGTTGTCTGTTGAGTCATGGCAACTGGACTTAAGTCCAGTTGTCATGACTTAACTTCCAAACCTATCTAAAGATTTAATGCCCATCAGTTAAGTTGTTCATAAGACAGAAAGTCTCTAAGATGACTATGTATGGCTTTAAAGGCAAACTAAACAAACTCTAAAGAAACCCATTTCCTACCTTGAAGGAGCAATTTGAAATCCACAGCTGACAGATTATTTTCCCTGATATTTATTTATTTACTTGTTTAATTGTTGTACTGCTGACTATCAATGACAATTTTTCAATTTAAAATAAATGTAAAATATATGTAAATGTAAAATTAATTACATTAATAAATGTAAAATTGATAAGCTAAAAGTGGTTAAAATACCACTTCAGCAAGCGTCATTAATGACTGATATTACTGAGTATTTATATTATTAAAAGCTTACAAGAAAAAAATGTGCTTTAAAGGATTTTTAAATCGCTAATAAAGATGTAAGACACCTCCATTCTGTAGGAAATACAATCCAAAAATATGCAAAGGCTTGATCCTGTTGCTTCCTATAGTATTTTAAAAGGATCTGTATAAACCTCCCTATGAAAGGCTGCCCCATATAATAAAAAGACCACATTTTTAAGGCTGTTATCTTTTAGAAATGGACTCAGCTGGCATATCAACAAAAGCTGATAAAAGGCACTTGGGGCTATTTCCTCAATCCGTGAAGATCAAGAAAGGTTGGTTCCAGAAGCTTGCCTTTAAACTATGATGTGCTCTTTTTAGGAGAGTATAATCCCATTCTGGATATACACATTTACCATGATTTTGGCTACTCACAATAAGCACCTCCATCCTGTCTGGATTTTATTTCAGCGTATTATCCCTCTTCTAGTTCATTACTGACTTCAGACAGACATTGAAGGAATATATACTAAAATATCCTAAATTTCCTAAAATATCACAGAGAAATTCATTTGGGTTTTCAATACATCAGCATATTGCTCAGCAAAAAAAAAAATCATAATCTTTCCCAACACTTTCAAGTAGGAGACAGAGTGGAGTTCTGAGCAAAATGATATAATAGTTCTTGTTTCAAGGAACAAACATCTACAAATGATATCATCTGAAATATAACTGAAAGATAGAAATGGAAAACCTGTACAACCATACCTTCTGTTCCCAGATTTCTCTAGTGATCTAGAAGAATTCCTTCAAATTCCTCTACTAATAATCTAGGTTAAAATCAGTTAATTCATAGCACAAGAATCTAAGAACTCTGATTAACTGTATTTATTAGGAAAGAGATTAAGGTCATAGCACAAGAATTCTAGTGATGACTTTCAAACAAAACAGATATATATCAACAGCCTATGGTAGAGAAACTCCTGCCCTTTTCTCCAAGCTTTTTTATACAGCTTTTGTAAAAGAGATAAGACTTGCCTTTCCTGTAAAAAGTGAGACAATTTGTACCTGTTCTTTATTTTAGTAGCCATTATTCCTTTTTATCGGGATCAGCATGAGAAATCACTCTTTTACCATGTAAATAATACCGAAAGCCACCAAGCAAGTCCAGGAGTATCAAGAAAACCATGCACCCTCTGTCAGTCTCCAAACAAAAATCATTCTTCAAGCCAACTTAAAGTCATCTCAATCCCATAGGTCAACCTGAAATGGGTCAAGAAAACCTTTCCTGCAGAAATGTCTGCAGGTGAAAAGCTGCCATCATTGTTTCAATCATCCTAAATAATCATCTTAAATAAGAAGGGTTAAATTTGCCCTATAGTTCCTTAACTCCAAGGTATCTGGAATGGGCTTCTCAAATGAAGTTTAAGAAACAAGCTTGCCTCCTTTAGGGGGCCATTTATCATAAGGCATCTGAAATATCCTTCCAGTTACAACTGACAATGCAAAATATCACAAATTGAAGCTTATATATTCTAATAATGCAAGATAAGTTATTAAATATCATTAACTGTTTTCAAGGTGGCATCCAGATTGCCAAAAGTCTGAAGTACACACACTTAATATGTATCACTTTTCTGGAATATTTTATTTTGAACTGTATTTATTAGTAGGAAGATCAAGTTCTTTAGAGGGCTGGAAACTTTCTAAAAGCTGACACAGCTATCAGAACATAAAATAGTCCTTAAAGTTATAATAATTATTTCCTAATAATGACTTGACAATTTCCAATACCAATATACTATCCCCACCACTGCTGTGATTGCTACCACATGTTCCTGTGCCCTCATTGCAAATTCACTTTATCAACTCAATTTAATATAATAATTGGTCTTTATTTTCCTCTTATACATCTTGATTTGGGACAATATACAAAATTGTATGATAAATAAATCATGTAAGTGGGGGTAGGGAATCCATCTGATAAATCTCTGAACTATCCTTTGCAACTTTTGTCATCTAACAACCAATCATTATGTATATTGAGTGGGTTGCCCATGGTATGTTTTAAAATAAAATAATCAGCCTTACTTCCAGCTGTGTTTTGATCATCTGGAAAGCAACAGGGAGGTTTTTAACTATAATTTTATTGCAAGTGCTCCAGAAACCAAGAATAAACTACATGCTGAGGTGATGGAAACTGAGTGGCTTAAACAATTTTCAGGGAATTTAAAATGCAAGGTTTTTTTAAATACAATTTGCTGTATGTGAAAGCTTTCTGTTTGTGTTTCACATTGTGGAAGCAGACATTGTAAAAACCTGTTATGCTCACAAAAGGACAACTTATAATATAAGAACTAAGATTTTACTGCTTTAGATGCTGTGGAATGGGCACCACTTATATGCACATTGAGTCAGCACCAAGGAGAGCAACACATTCAAGCATCAGCACTATGTTTTGTCCATAAAACTTTGGTTATTAACAGGATCATTTATATAGTTAGGTAAAATTATCGGGGTGTATCCACATGTTCATTTCAAATGTGCTGAGCAAACCCTACAACTCTCATGATTAACTTTAGAAACAATGGCTAGACTAGAGTAATATATTTCAGTGTAATCTACCAGCATAACAATTATATTCTCCCAGTTTGTTGCTACAGAATTTCATTCAGCATTTCTTAATTTCTTTTCCTGTTTCTTTTCTCAAGAGTCACTGCATATGTTGCATTTCTTACACTGGTATCATTTCACATAGTTTACTATGCTGAGCACTGCATTCTCATTTTCTCTCTCTATCTCTTTCCCTCTCTCTCTTTCTCTTCCTCTCCCTCCCTCCCTCCCTCCCTCCCTTTCTCTACCTCCCTCTCTCTCTCCCAGATATCTTTTCACTGATATTTAATTTAGAACATGATGAGCTTCATTAGATCCTTGAGAAGATAGTATACAGATCAGACTACATAAATTTTCTGCAAGAAAAGTATTGTCAATCCTTTCCTTTTTTTTCCCCTTATGAAACTATAATCTTGTTTTAGAAACAGAGACAAAAAGGTACAAAAATGAACTTTTCAATCACATTGAAACGCTCTGGAAAATACATAAATTGTTAGCAGACATTTAAATTATTTCTCTGCCTTGTTACAGGTGCTACCATAAGTGTGATCATTGACATCAACATAACCTTTTCGGTTATTATTTCTGCCTCCATTGCAACCCTATACACCTTAGTGGGAGGACTTTATTCAGTAGCCTACACTGATGTGGTACAGCTGTTCTGCATTTTCTTAGGACTGGTGAGTTTTTTGCATTTACTTTTCCATATATCAAACCAAGGTGATTGTGTTTTACACCAAGCAGAGGAAGAAGATGCTTCATGTCAATACAGATTACAAGAACATGCTGATTAATGTGTGGAAGAAAGGGAATATTACGAGTCTATATTACTCTTGTCTTAACTATTGTTTTAGAATAAGCATTATAATTATAAATTGTGATTTAATATAAATCACAGTTATAACCATAATTGTGATTTATATTAAATAGGGATCAAATCTGAACTGAATTGAAATCAGTGGTGGTATTCTACTGGTTTGGTGAACTGGTGGTAAAAAATGCTACATTCGGCCGAACCGGTAGTAAAAAAATAGCTACTGGTTCTGCTAAACCAGTATTTCTTTTTTTTTTCCTCTGACAATCAGTTGTTCCAGGGGTGGGATTCAGTTTTTTTTACTACTGGTTCTGTGGGTGTGGCTTGGTGGGCATGGCAGGGGAAGGATACTGTAAAATCTCCAGTCAGAGAGGGTATTTGTTGGTTCTCTGAACTACTCAAAATTTCCACTACTGTTTCTCCAGAACTGGACAGAACCTGCTGAATACCATCTCTGAGTTGTTCTGACAATTAGCTGTGCTGGGATTCCCCTCGCTGTCTTACTGCTTTGCCCATGAGACTTGCCTGAACCCCAGGAGGCAAAAAAATGGAATGTTGGAGGGGGTGCTGCAAAAAAAGCCATGCCCACCCAGTCACATGACCATGCCCACCTAGCCACTCCCATCTAGCCATGCCCACAGAACCAGTAGTAAAAATATTTGCATCCCACCCCTGATTGAAATCAATTGAAGAATTGCTGATGAATTGCAAGATTGCAAATAGTGATAGAAGTTGATTTGTATCCAAGAGAAGAAGATATGAGAAATGGCAAGGAAGGATGATGGCATAATCATGGTTCTTGATTCGCAAGTGCCTCTGAACATCTCCTGTATCCAGGATACAAGAACAGAATCTGATTGGGCTGTCAGTTGAGTTAAATCCTTCACTTCTGGCCACAGTATCTTTTCTGAGGGCACCATTTTTAGTGCGTAACAGGCATGTGATAACTACAGTTCTGCTCTCCAAACTTTGCTACTATTTCTCCCTCTGTTCTTCCCTCCATTGTTCACACATTTAATACAGGAAGAGAATGCTTTCATTTCGCTCAAGACCAGAATTTTCTCCCTTCTACTCCATTGTATCCAGATTATTTCAGTAGGAAAAAAACCCAACCCCTCATTTAAATTTTGCTTATTCCAGTAAAACATACCTTCAGTACTCCCTTTCTTTGTGCACACAAACAAGTATCTATTTTCCACAGAGAAAAGATACCGTTCTTTGATGCAGAAGAAGGCATTGTGATGGAGGAAACCTTTGTTTGCCTTAGTATATCAAAAATATATGCAAAGAAATAGTGTTCTCTATCTACTTTTGCACAAAAAAGGTAGAGATCCCTATCAGAGAATATACCTCTTCCAGAAAATAAAATATTTTTATTTATTTATTTAATTTATTAAGAAAATTTGCATGGCCACCCAACTTGGTTGCAGTGACTTTGGATGACTTACAGAAGTAAAACCCCAAATACAAAACTCAATAAACCCTCAGATGGCAACAATCATTCCCCCAATGTTGGCAGAATTGACACATTTTATTTCTTTATATCTTACATTTTCTTTTATTTATCTCATCCCTCCCTCAATTTCTCTTCCCTATGCTAGAAAAGATTTGTCTTTAACTTTAAATACATTGTCTGATCTTAACCTTATATTTATCTGTTGCCTTATGGATCAGATTTAAATGTGACTGATCACATATTTAAGAAGGCCTTTCAATTATAATATCAGATAGTCAGCATCCACTTAGCATTTATGTTAATTATATCCTGACAAGGATTCTTGGATCCAGTAGAATATATATAGTTCAGATCACTCTGCTAAACAAATAATTCCTTCAACACTGTCCAACTATTTACAAAGTCTGCACTACCGTTACTGTTAATCTTCTCATTACCCCTTATTGCCCATCCCCTCCCACTTGTGACTGTATGACTGTAATTTTGTCATTTGTATCCTTATGGTTTATATTAACTGTTTCCTAGTATGATTGATTGCTTATTGTACACTATGACTATTATTAAGTGTTCTACCTTATGATTCTTGACTCTTGATGAATGTATCTTTTCTTTTATGTACACTGAGAGCATTTGCACCAAGACAAATTCCTTGTGTGCCCAATCATACTTGGCCAGTAACAAATTCTATTCTATTTTATTCAGATATTAATTGTGGAGACCTTGGTGTTCTCTGAGCTTGGTATCTTGCTTGCAGTTGTTTCATTACTGTAAAATATTTTCCAACAAACTAGATGCCCATGCAAAACTTTATTTAAAAATGTCTGATCATTCCAATACTATAGCACACAACACAAGCTATGAAAAGGATACATTAAAAACCATGTATCAAAAACATCTTAGAAACAACAGACTATTACAACCAGGTGGCATTATGGTAGTTCACAAGCTAACTAAAACCCCTCAAATTATCTTAAGTAAACCAAAGGCCCAGTAGTCCAAGAACAAAAGAAACAGGATTCATCAACAACATAAAGTATAAAGTCTGTAACAGCCATTATATAGGACAGACAGACAGAAGGCAGGCAGAGCACATCCATGAATACCAACTAGCAAGCAGAAGACACAATGGAAATTCCTTCATTTCACAACACGTGGATAGGCTCAACCACAGTTTCAATTGGAAAACTGTGAGGATTCTAGACCAATCTAAATGCAAAAACACTAGGGAATTCCTGACAGTTTGTCATTCAGACAAATCAGTCATCAATAGACACACAGAGATAAATCAATAGGCACATAGAGATAAATTACATTTACATTCCATTCAAAAAAATACAATTTAAAAGCTAAGAAAGATCCTCTATAGCAGTCTAAACCCGATAAGCAGGGATTAACACGAAACAATCAAGCGGAGGAACCGTCTAATCAAGAAACTGCCAAGGAAAAAAACCCACACCCCACCAACAATGGTAGCATAAGCTGTTTATAAACAGGGAACAAAGCCCACTAGCACTGATGATGTTAACTAGTTGAGTGATAAAACATCTGCAAGCAAACAACCAAGTTCAGAGTGTTTCAAAGACTTGACAAAGATGTGAAGTTAGAAACGTTTACTTATTGTGCTCTTAAAGACTTGCCCAGTCACATCAGTAAGTGCAATACAATGGAGACTTTGTCTGAGGAGTGTGTGCAAGAAAGTATATGTAGACAGATGTCTCTGTTTTCTGCACACGCTTCCTTTTCATTCTACAATTCCAACATGCCTGTATACACACATATGTGCAGAGCTGAATACTGTTATAAAACTGGAGCTCAGTCTTCTGCTTAAGTAGGTTAAGCTATGTTCACTGATGCTTGTTATCAAATAAATACATCCAGGAGTTCCCAGTCCCAAGAACCAGGATGAGATCATTGAATTTGTTCTGTATTCCTCGTATTGTACGTTCCCTTTTTAAGTAAGAGGCTATAGATTCATACCTTTTGTTCCTAAAACAGCAATTTTCATTCTCTGATCCAATTCATTCTAGAAATAGAATGTGAATTCAAAATAGAAAATAGAATTCTCCTTTCCTTCACAAGAAGATAATGTGAGCAATATGTTTTCAGGAAAATAATTTCAGTTGCCTACAATTTCTCCTGAGTGATTAAAGGAAAGCCAGTTAAACAGAAAAGGATTGTTTAGGTTTTAGGTTCTGTTCTCTCACTGTCAGACACACACGTAGTAGAATCAGAGAAAGGATCTTCTGCTACCAATTTTGAAACTCCCTGCCAAAGAAGATGACTTCAGTTCCATGCCTGTTGTCTTTCAATCTCAAAGACCTTTTAAAAAGATATGATTCTGATACATAATCTCATTTGTGTGAAGGAGAAAGTTGCAGCCAGTGGGAACAATAAAGTGTTTATTTTCTCTGGATGTGTTTCTTTCCATACATTTTTAATTGGTATATCTTAATCTTTGAATGATCATATTTCCATTTTATAGTATTGTTACCAATCTTCTCTGTTAAGTATGGTAGAAAGATAAGAAGAAATGTAAATAAAATTATTTCGGTATGTTCTTGCCTGCAAAATGTTTTACAACTAAAAAATGACAAATGAAAAAGATAAAACTCAGAAATGTTTATGCCATATTGTCTGTTTCCTTTCTTTTTTACAGTGGATCAGCATCCCATTTGCCTTGGCCCATCCTGCAGTAACAAACATTGGTTACACAGCTGTGCATGAAGTATATCAAAAACCCTGGCTTGGAACCATTAAATCACCTGATATATGCAAATGGATTGACGATTTCTTCTTACTGGTGAGATTTTTTGTGAAAGACCACAAACCGCTTAAGGTTTATTTTCCAAACCTCTTAAATTACAAATTGTCTAATGCTGGGAAAGACAACCTAGATCCCTCCAGATGTTTTGGAGATCAACTCCATCCAACAAGAAATTGTGTTGGTTGTAATCCAAAATGATTGAACTGTACAATTATGTGCCCTAGCAAAATAACTTTGACCTATTGGACAAATAACCTTTTAAATTTATCTGTATGCTGAATTACCATTATATGACATTGTGAAAAAGCAGAAGACCTCTCTATTGCAAGTGTCTTAGGAAGTCTTCTAATAGCGAGTATGATAGGATTCAGTAGATCTGTAAGAGAAGAGTGATTAGGTAGATGCATATTTTAAAGATTGGATAAATGTGTTTAGAAAAAAAAACATTTAAAATGTTGGAGTAGGAAGGTATATTTCTGGGTTACAGAGCAGGGTAGAAATATGTGAAGGAGCAGGATAGAAATTGGTTTAATATATAAAATTCCCAATACAATTTCTGTAACACTTCTGAATTCCTTATGCAAAATTAACATAAAATTGATGCATCAGCAATTGGTTTTTAACCCAGTGAATATTTAAAGCCAAACCAGCTTCTCTGTGGATAAACAGTTATTTCTTGAGGTTTGCTGATCATATCACTGGAGATCCCTTTCTGGAACTATTTTCTGTCCAGAAGAAAAGGAATTAGAGTGTTTCTCAATTACAACATTAAGTTGTCTCAATTTTAATTCCCAGAATTTTGAGAGTAGAAGTCCACACATCTTAAAGCTGCTGAAGTTTAGAAGCACTGAATTAGAGACAAGCTAAGGATGAAGGAATTGTGGGAAAAAATGTGCAGCAACTTTCTTCTCTCCTGCTGCTTTGTTGAAATGTATCCCAAAGAATAATGGGATTTGGGGGGAAATCTAGCTTAAAGGGACAACTTTCTTTCTGGCTCAGCTTAAATATCATATTCCAAACTTTGGTCAGGAAGAAAATGTTTAAAGTAATTTTTTTACTGCTGAAGGTATAGGTTTGGCTGCTAGGCAAATAGGTTCAATAAAGGAGCATGTTAGCTAAATGCATTTTTGCTTGGATTCATGCTATTTGCCAGGAATGAATGACTGTAATGTTATTTATGATTATTTGTAGATGTTAGGAGGAATCCCATGGCAAGCTTATTTCCAGAGAGTCCTTTCTTCTTCATCAGCTATGTATGCACAAATGCTCTCTTTTCTGGCAGCTTTTGGATGTCTTGTAATGGCAATACCTTCAGTGCTTATTGGTGCCATTGGTGCATCAACAGGTACATCAACTATTTATTATAATAACAAATTAATGGTTCTGAGGGTTCAAGAAATGAGCCTCTACAGTTTGAAAGTAAATATCTAGCAATAAATGAATATCCAGAGTAGACATGTGTTATCTCAAAGCTGTATCAACCTTACAATGTTTGCAATATCAGTGCTATTTTCATCATTATGGTGTAGTCCCCAGTAGTATTCAAAAAAATATGCTATCCCAAACATTTTCAAGGAAGAATAGAATTCAGTTTGGAAAGGCCATTTGGGCAACTGATCTATTTAAATTTTAATTGTATCCATGATGTACTGTCTAGTTGACCTTTATGAAACATGAATTAAATGCTTAGCCTAAAGCCTTTTAAAGTCTACTAGATTTCACAACTGTAAATTTGGCAAAATACCAGCCAAATTTGGCATCTAAACCATAAATTTAAAACTTGTGAAGGTATATTTTGTATTTTGATTATGAATATTGGCAAAGACCACAGAATCCAGCAATTAAATCCAACTTTTTATTTATTTATTTATTTATTTATTTAAAACCCTGTTTTTAAAATTGGACAGAACAGATACCAGAATTGTAAAGGGAAGAGCTTTATCATGATCCAGTACATTAAATAAACATTCCTGTTAGATACATCTTGTATGTCTAAGATTCTTTAATTGGTGGTCATGTTATAGATGTCAGATTGTTTATGAGCCATAACTACTCTGATTATTGATTTCTTTTTTCAGGTACAGGTCTATCCACTAGTACTGTAATTAGTGTATGTTTATGTTTCAGCTTGGAATCAGACTGAATATGTTGGTGAAGACCCTAAAACTAAAAATGAAAGTGACATGATATTACCAATTGTCCTTCAACATCTTTGTCCAGTGTACATTTCGTTCTTCGGCCTTGGGGCAGTGTCTGCTGCTGTAATGTCTTCTGCTGACTCTTCCATTTTATCAGCAAGTTCTATGTTTGCACGAAATATATACCAACTTTCATTTCGGCAAACTGTAAGGCTATATTATAAACACAGTATCATTTTGTAATGTTATAAGAGCTGTAGTTGGCAGTTGATACTTTCATGTATATAGGAAGGAAAGAGTACCTTGAACCATTTTGTGTTCAGTCTATGACAATCATTGAGAAGTGAAGGAATTATGCCCGCTTGCTTCTGATATTCTCAAACTTTTGGATGTTTTAGAAGCAAAGATCTGCCATCGTTTTTAATCTTCAAAGCTTAAAGGGAAAAAGCAATCCTATGCCTTATACTGAACATGAGCTGCAATTTCATCTCTTAAAATTGATTGATGACTTGAATGTTAATGATTTATACAGGCAGATCTTTTCAATGAATTCTCATTGTACATTTCACATTGAAAATTGTGAGATAGGCAGATATGCTCCAAAGAAGCGGCCTTTGCCTAGAAACCTACTTTATTTAATTATAAGTAACTGAATAGACAACTATGAATTAAGTAAAACATAGCCAGGTGAATAATTTGTTAAATAGAAGGAATAATATTGAAATTTAAATTTACAGTATTTTGACGAATGAAAGAGTAGCAAAGTGGAAACTTTGCCACACCTGGATAACTTACACTAAATGCAATGTTACCGTGTATGAAGATGCAGCATTTAAAACAAAATTTTAAAAGTGCCTTTTTGACCTGAATGCAGTTGAAAACAATTCTCCTGCATGTATTCAAAGGAGTTTCCAGTCATTTGGATTTTCTTCTGCTGGCCACATTCACAATCAGAAAAAGCATAGATAATTTTCCCAAAAGTTTACAGACTGAAAAAGTTACATATAATATTCTCCTTCCAGGTTGTACAAGCAGAGAATAGTTTGCTATCTTGAGTTTTATATGTATAAAATCCCAGGATATATTACTGTTACTAATAATAATTCACACAACATCTACCTATCCTAGGTCCTTGGGAGGGACTTGATAGACAGATAAAAAAGGTTAAATCCATTCTAATCATAATCCAGATGACTGTGCGACCAACAATAATACTGTAATAATATTTTTCTATCTTTCAAGAAAAATTCATTTTATACCAGAATTGGTTGAAAGAACAGAACAGAATTGAGAAGGGAAGGGCATTATCATGATTCAGTATATTAAATCATTGTTAATGTTAGATATATCTTATATGTCTAAGCTTCTTTAATTACTGGTCAGGTTATAGATATCAGATTGCTTATGAGCCATAAGTATTCTAATTAACAACATTTTTATCATTTTGAATTCATATAATTCTGTTGATACTTATGTAGTATATAAATATCTGTAATAGAAAGCAAAATAAAACTGTTCCTATATTTTACAGGCTTCAGACAATGAAATAGTTTGGGTCATGCGAATTACCATTTTTACATTTGGAGCTGCAGCAACAGTGATGGCTCTGCTAGCTCAAACCATATATGGACTGTGGTACCTCAGCTCTGACCTGGTTTACATCATCATCTTCCCCCAACTTTTATGTGTTCTTTTTATCAAAGGAACAAATACTTATGGTGCCATTGTAGGATACTTATTAGGGCTCCTACTTCGAATTACTGGTGGAGAGCCTTACCTATCCTTACAGCCTTTGATTTTGTATCCTGGTTGGTATCATGATGGTAGTGGATACATCCAAAGATTTCCTTTTAAGACATTAGCTATGCTTACTTCTTTCTTTACAAACATTGCAGTGTCCTATCTAGCAAAATACTTATTTGAAAGTGGCACTTTACCACCCAAACTAGACTTCCTTGATGCTGTTGTTGCAAAGTACAGTAAAGAGAACATGGACAAGGCTACTCTTGTGAAAAGTGACAATATTGTTTTAAATGAACTGGTACCAGTGAACCCTCGACACACTTTGACTCTGAGCTCTACTTTTACAAATAAAGAGGCCTTCAGCGATATGGATTCAAGTCCAGAGGTATCCACAGCAGAGGAGAAATGACAACAGCCCAGATGAAGAGAAATACTGCTTTTGCCTCACCCATAGTACAACAGGGTATGCTGCTATGGGAAATTAAAAGTAGCTTGGGAAGAAATGGATGGAGACCCAAAAAAAAAGAAACCCACTACCATGCAGCTCTTTTAGTTTGTGTCTTGAAAGAGGAACAATTTGGATTAAACTCTTATACAGTATTATCAAAAACATGTTGGGTAGAATTATAATATATCTCATTCCACCACGGTATTTGAATGTCAATAAGAGAGAAAATGCAACATCCAGGAAAAGAAACACATTGGTTTCTTTAAAATTTATATCACTAATTGGCACAGCTAGAAGTAATTTGCAAATTCAGAATCCCCATTTTCCCAGTTCTCCTCCATCTGCTAACTGGCAGCTTTTATTCTGCACATCCTGGAACAAGTTTGAGCTGCTGAACGTTAGCAGCATTCCCAGAGCTGCACCACTGAATGTTAACTTCAAGCGTAAACATTTAGTAGTGAACATTTAGTCTTGGACATTTTGGAGATAAGAAACCAAATGTTGTGTTAAGCTCCTAACATTTTAACATGCACATTTTAAACAAAATGTAATAACACAAAAGCCAATATTTAGCACTGCTATTTTAGTGACGTTGTTGGGAAAAAAATGAGACCATCAACTGCTGTTCTAGTTTATAGTTTGGATGGAATCTTCTGAAATAGAGGAACCCTTGAAATATATAATTAATCTGTGTGGCAAGTTTAATAGGAAAAATTATGTTGATTTTTTTTTTAATCAACATAAAAAAATGGTCACAGACATTGTTCCCTTGCCTTCAGAAGTAGGAGGAGAAAGAAGTTCAACATCAGCTAGTGCGTCCTGTCTGGTAGTAAGGTATTCAGTAAGGAAGGAAAGAAATGTGCAGATTCTATGATCTCTAGCAATAAATTGTGCTCCTGAAATTAATAGATTTTAACAAACATGTATATTTTATATTTCTTAAAGTAGAGTCAGCCCCTTGCAATACATAAATTGAAATATTCTACTAGTAACATTTTTCCTTCATGAAAATGAAGGCTTTTCTCTCAGCAAATACCCCTTTATTAAGCTTGTAAAAAATAATAGCCATGATGCAACCATCCTGGTTTTCAAATAGTTATATCTAGAGCACCCTTGAGGTTTTTTAAAAATATTCAGTGCTCAAAGTGATCTGGGAAGAAATTAAAAAGGAATTTTAGCACCTCTCTTCATCATTTTCTATCATGAAAAGTCATTTTTTAAAAAAGCTAGTTGGTTAATGCTTTCCAAGCATGCTAGTTTTAAATATGCAGAGTTTATTTTATGTATAACACTATTCAAACTTTTGATAACCCTTTTGTCATCTGAAATGATATTTCTTGGCAGCAGTTTAATCACCTGCATTTTCTGCTTCTTTTTTTCATTGTGGAACATTGCTAGATAGCCAACTGCTTGATTAGACTATAAGGTTGACCTTGTGTCAAAATCATAGCTTTGTATAACATCTAACAATGTGGATTCAGTGTGCTTATATGAGTGCCTCACATATAACCTTTTGTAGTCAGTGTCAATATAAGTCTTGGTAAACTGCTATCATGCATGCATTCACCTAATTATATCCATGTTTTGTGCATTATTTCCAGAGCCATTTTAATTTGCCTTTTGGGAAGCAAGAACACATCCACCCACCAGTATCTAGCTACAGAGGTGGGAAACTATGGCCCTTTTATGACTTGTGGACTTCCAGAATTCCTGAGCCAGCAGGAATTCTAGGAGTTGAAGTCCACAAGTCATAAAAGGGCGATAGTTCCACACCTCTGATCTACAGTGATCAATCAATGCAAAAGTAAAAAATAAAAACCTGCATGGTTGTTGACACTGTCTTTTTTTATTCTCAGATACAATAAAAAACAGTGAATTGTTATTTTTAATTTGTGTTCCACACTAAACTCTGATCCATGAAACTATAGTTTTATATATTGCATGTGCTACTAATGTGCTCAGCCTTTATGGAATATTTTCTTGAATAACATTTCCTTTCTCCTCAATAGCAGAGGGAAACAGAGAAAAGCTGTCACATTACTGAGATCCAGTACACCCCAAATATTTTCTTCATTGGCTGATTACATTTATTCCCTCTGCTGCTTTTCCATAACTAGTGACTTTTTTCCGTTCATTCGATATATCAAGTCATTCTCTCTGCATTATTTTTGCCTCTCTTGTAGACCAATACCAGTGCAGCAAAAATTCTTTGATTTGTAGTAAAGAAATTAGTTTTGGTCAGAATATAATTTTTATTGAAATGTGAATTATACATTAGATAATCCATCAAAAGTTAATTAAACATCTTAATATGTAATATTCTTCTCTCAGCAGTCAAAAAATTTTACAGCAATAATTTGAATTGAGAATTCAGTCTGAGAGGAGAAGCTGGAAAGATGGCTTGTATTCTTGAAAGTGAAAATTACTAAGGATAATCAGAAATATTTTATGCTATTCACAAATAACTAAATCATCAAAATAATGATAATTTTCAGTGAGTCATAAAATTAGAGGAGATTCATGGACTCCATTATTTCCTAAGCTGCTGCCATTTTTCCATTACTTTCCTGCGGAATGAAGTATTTTCCAAGTGGAGTCTAGATAGAAAATGGCTGGTACTATTATATGAGCATTGCTGAACCACAGCATTAGAGAAACAAAGAGACATCCTTTTGGCTCCAGTAGAATTAACATCATAGCAAAATAGGCAGTGCATGTGTTTTAAAAAAACATAAAAGGAAACCAAATTAATTTTACCTGTAAATTTAAATACTTAAATTAATCCTAAAATTGTATATGTATAAATATCCTTGCTAGTCTATTAAAAGGCATTTTAAAATTGAGGGAGGAGAGGGAAAGTAAACTAACCAATTACATATTTTGATTAAAATCTGTAAATTTGTGGAAACTACAGTTTAAATTGCTGCTAAAAGAAAAAATCATCAGGATTTTGAATATTTACATTTTTCACCAGTTTTTAAAAGGTTAATTTACAATCAATATGCAAATGTTCTTTAATACTAATCTAATACATATAACAGATAACAAATTCAATTGGCTCTATTTATATTCAATTTTTTTAAAATCTGTAATTTCATTTCTGTCTATGAACAGAAATGGCCAACTATGGCCATTGTTGGCCAACTATGCCCAACAAACACCCTCACCATATGTTCTATTGGTTTCAAAAAATATAGCCTTATTGCTAAGCTTAAACAATGAAACAAATTATAAATGCCCAGAGATTGCTACAAGCCATGGATTGTTACAAGCCATAGATGGGCATTTCAACATGTTGGTTATGTATTTAACCAGTGAAGCTAGTTAATTGTATTACTTCCACTCCTGTACTGCTGGACATGGGGAAATGGTAGGACAAGAAATAAAATTTATCAAATACTATAGAAGCATGACCTGATTTTACAAAAGAAAAGATGCATGAATCTCTTATTGTATTTCTCTCCTCACTTAAATCAGGTCCAGTAACTTCCATTAGTTATAGAGGGAGAAATGTAAAATTTCTATATTTTTATTTTCCTTTACCAAAGCTAATTTACATGATTGATATACAGTATACTGTTATGCCTTTTTTAAAAATAATATTTATTTTGGATTTTTAAAAAATCAACAATAGTTTTTCAGTGCAACATGTGGGTTATTCCTGACTGTATCCAGTCAGGAATATTTTTTAGGTGTAAAGGTCAATATTCCAAAGTATTCCTTTCTTTCCCTTTATGTGTGTGTATGTGTGTGTGAAGGGTATGTTCCTGAAGGGTATTCTGCAAGCTATATTGTTACAACATCTAATATTAATTTATGCAAATATGTATTTCTAGGAGTTAGTAATACTGTATATACATGTTGCTTTTAAATATTTATATTTTGCATCTTGCAGAACCCAGGTACCACTTCATAGACAACAGCAGATCCATATTTCATATTTAAGTTTTATGATAATCTTCCTAAATATCATTTTCAGATTTCAAGATAAGAAAGAAGAACATATTGTGAATTCATCACACAATACTGCATTGTAGAATAGGATAAACCAAATTTGTGTATAGAAAGGCTCAATGTTTGAAATGTCCTGACTGATCTCGTAAAGGAAATGGTTTAGCATGTTATTCACACTTCTCACTTAATATATTTTATCAGCATCTATTATTGCACTAGATATTTTTAGGAGAAACATCTCATCAAAATATCCAAGCAGAATTTTCCATTTAAAAAAAAATTGCAATCTTTATGATCCTTATTCCATATCTATGAGCATTGAAACAATACAAAAAAATATGAAACAAAGTAATGTTAAACACTGGGTTATTTTTTCATATGATGGAAAAGTCTGTAACTTGTACTGGTAGCTGACCATCATTCTATATCAAGTACATCATGCTCTCAATTCACCCAGGCATAAAAACTCAGAGGTTTAACAGAAAAACGGAGAGAGCAAACAAAATTCTATTAAGCCTATGAACTTTTTCTATGTTGGCCTTGTACTCATAAGATTGGATCATGTCCTTAAACTTTTCATCAGCATTATTTCTATATTTATTGATGGAAAATTGTCATGATTCTGATGTGGCTGTTAATTCTAGCAAAACTGAAAAGCTATTTTTGCTCCAGGACTGCAGTACCTCTTGGTATTTTTGATTCAAACACGAAACAGGTAAAATACTCTATTAAAAGACTTCTTCAGATCAAAATAGCATCAGAAATGAAAATAAGCTGCCATTTGCTCATTTTACTTATCATGAAACTCCAGAATGAGTTCATTGTAGCTGCTCGCGGTAGTACAAAACTTGAAGTTCCAAGGCTTTGCTTACTTAACAATAGTAACAAAAGTAGGTAAAATCATCCTGTTGTAACTCCTGTTACATAGCTCCAATGCTTAGGGAGGTAATTCTAAGTAAGCTTTAAAAAATGCTTCGTTTCATTAGCGACAAAACTGGACATTGTTATGAATATTATGAGAGACTGAAATGAACATAAACTTGAAAGA
Organism: Laticauda laticaudata; assembly: GCA_004320025.1. Taxonomy (NCBI): domain Eukaryota; kingdom Metazoa; phylum Chordata; class Lepidosauria; order Squamata; family Elapidae; genus Laticauda; species Laticauda laticaudata. The sequence goes on along the minus strand of BHFT01015146.1, from coordinate 33,748 downwards.
TATTAATCAAATACTTTTAACAGTTTGAATTTCAGTTATTTATTTTCATAGAGTGACCATTAATATTTAATAAAATATTAAAACATTTAATAATTTAAGTCATAGGGAGATACATGGTCAATTACCTGTTTACACTTTGTGCTGATTTAATCCAGTAAAATGTGTCAGTATATAATTGTAAGTCTGCTATTTAAACAGGGTAATAGTTATAGTTATTATTTATTAATGTATATTACATATAAATATATATTGTCTGTCATAAATATATTTTAAAAATGTTTAACTCAAATAAGGGTTCCGCTGTCAATATCTTGGTTTCTCTGTGCATGTACAGCAGTATATTAATATCCAGAAATTCAGGAAAAAGTATCAGATGTTGTCTACTTTGGCTTCATTTTTGTTTAGCTATTTAAAAATATACACATTTATTTTAACATTAAGCAGTGTGCACTGTGTATGATTTCTACAATGTGATATATTGAACTAAATTGCTCTATTGGTAAAATTTTGCAAAGTTATTAGGATGTGATTATTGTTAATTTTTCAGAATGTATCCCAAATAAGTCTCACAACTTACAACAGATATTTCATTTCAAAAAGAGAACCCCTAAAATTACCATCTTCATCAAGATTATTTTGTAATCTTACAGAATCCAGTAAAATATCTTAGGTTGCAAAAATAATAGTAATCATTATTTGCTCAAGGATATTCAATACAATATTCATCCCTAAGCCAGGAACCTGAACAAACCAGTTATAACATTCCAACTGCACTTCTCTTTAGATATACAATGAATAACCAGGGTTCTTTGCCAAGTACATGGAAGCAGCAGCCTAACTTTTTTCCTGAAGTTATTTTGGAGAAGTTCACCTATTTAACTGTATTAACAAATTGATATGTTACTGAGACAAATTCATTTTGCACACATGAATTTGTATCTGTATGTAAATAATCTAATCAGGCATGAGGAAACAACCTCATGCTGAGGAATATCTTAGCAATTATGTAAGGCTGGTACCAGAAATTTGAACAAATATCTAATGATGTCATTCAGAAAGACAAGACATTGCACATGGCACTGGACCTTCAGGATGAAATTGGAAGATAGGGATTTAAGAAATTTTTCAGCAACATTGTAGTGACCACCATTGTTGTAAAGCACTTCCTCGGCACAGGAAAACATAAATAGGCATATAATACATAAAGTGTTCAAACTTATTTAAGCTTAAGAATTCTTTACCTCAGTGACAGTTTGGTGGTACAATCAATGACTCAAAAACAAGATACTTTCCTTTAGAATTGATAAAGTTAATATTGCATAACATTAAATTTACCCCATCCAATTTTGCCTTAGCTGATTAAGAGACTATTCATCCTTTTCTTATTTATACAAATATCCCTAGCACCCACTCTCATCCCAGAAACTATGTTAGTAACAAAGTCTAAAAGCCTAGTTGTAAAAGGGTTCACATATTACAAATTACCAAATAGGATATTTACATGTCACATATTACCAAATATAATTGAAATGGTAGAGAAAGAAGCAAATCCTGTGCTTATCTATTTTAGGTCTTATTTATCATGCTCAGTCAAGAGGAAAATCTAGACAGTAAGACTGATATGCAATGACCTCTTATAAATAAGTAATATGAAGAAAATTGTTTATCCAACCAATTATTCTTCCACTGGTTTTGGCTAAACATTCTCATACATTTTTAGCCATATCTCCATTATATAACAAGCAAAAGAACTGAATCATGGCTAGATTTTATGGTAGTTCTACGACAAAGCTTGAGGTGAAACATAAACGTTACATGCAGGGGTGGGATTCAAATTTCTTAACAACTGGTTCTGTGGGTGTGGCCTAATTTGTGGGTGTGGCTTGGTGGTTATGTGACTGGGTGAGTGTGGCTTGTATGTAAATATTATAAATATTTCTGTAAATATTGAATTTTTTATTAAAAAAGAGCAACTTTTACCCAAAAGCAGGCAAAGCAGGCAGGCAGATTGAGTTGCTCACAGAATCACAGATTCACTCAGAGATCCATCTTTCTGTAACCTGCTACCTGAGTCTGTCTCATGAAATATTCTAGCAAGCAAACTCAGAAAATTAACTCAGAACACACTATGTATGTAAATATTGAATTTTTTTATTTAAAAAAAGAGCAACTTATGCCCAAAATCAGGCAAAGCAGGCAGGCAGATTGAGTTGTTCATAGAATCACAGATTCACTCAGAGATCTACCTTTCTACAATCTGCTACTTGAGTCTGCACTGAAAAATAGAAGCTTCAGCCCTAAGGAAGGTTCAGCTCTGCTTCTAGATTAGCTAGAAAGCAAGAAACCCAACGATTTCCAACTTTTTAGCTAATCTAAATCTCCCGGCACAGCAGAACATCTGATGGTCGGGGGAAAAAAGGGAAAAATAGCAACTTACCAAATGCAGGCAAGTTGGATGGTGCACCTGCCATGTAAGGAGTGACTGGGTGGGGAGGGGAAGGGCCATCCAGTGGTGTGTGATTTGCCGGTTCTCCAAACTGTGCAGAATCATAACAACTGGTTCTATAGAACTGGTCCGACCAGGTAGACTCCCACCCCTGGTTACATGTTTCTGGCTCACAAATCAGGCACTTTAACCAAAACCTACACATTTTCCAACCTCTCAGTGTACAGTTTACATCACACAAACAAACAAACAAATCTGTCATCTCACAGGCCCAAATCTAATCTGGCTAACTTGCCTTTGAGAATCATCTTGCCAGTTCTTAGGACAGTGATGAACATGCCCTAAATAATATTAGATAATTTGGTCTAGTCATTCTTTTCATTTAATGTCCCAAATATTAAGCTGAAGACGTTGTGGGAAATAAAAAGCTTCATTTGCCTGGAGATCCAGACCAAAATTCAGAGAAGGTCAAAATTACAATATCCAATAAGCAACAATGGAAATTAAACTGTATCTTCTTATTTCATACCTTTTTCTTACTACATGTTTTATTACTACATATTCTATAATCATCTTCATTTAACGACCCCATAACCCCTTGTGGGATGGAGTCTGGGCAACTGAATGGAGCTAGCAGAGTGTTTTAATGGCCGGATGCCCTTCCTGTCACCAATGTGTTTTGTTCAGCAGATTCTCAGTGTGCCCAGAGAGAGAAGTACCTGCTTCTACCTAGGATGAAACTCACAGCCTCCTGATTGTGAAATGAGAGCTCTACCTCTAGGCCATCGCATCACTCCTACTACATGTTCTATAATGCAAACTAAATTTAAATATGTCTGCCCTGTCTCACTCACACATGCACACACTACAAGGATTTGAAATCTTTATTGAGACTTCACCAGCCATGAACCAAAGCAAGATCCAATGAATTCAGTTTCCCATGTCATGAAAAATATAAAGAAAGTCCAGGAAAGACAAATTCTCAGTCCAAAACACAAATCCCACAAAACAAAATGAATTCCAAGGCCCACCAGGCAACATCTAAAATCCAGACACAGAATCAAAGATAAAATTCCAAAGCAACATATACAATGGCTGAACAAACACACAATTTGAAATGGAAGAGTTGTTCTCAATATCACTCTGTTCCGCTTGTAAGGATAAATAGCTATCAGCCAGAGCAACTCATTAGGAGGGAAAGCCTCCTCCTCACAAGTAGCTTCACTGACTTCTAAAATTAATATAACAAGCAACAATGTTGATTGGGTTTCACAGTCAACTTAGATATCACAGAATGGACAAAAGTGCTTACTCCTCAGCATTTTGTTAAGTCTGTTTACAAATAATCCTTTATGATGTGCAAGATGCTGATGGCCAGGATTATTATTGTTTTTTGCAGTTGAAAACTGTAAGTGCCCCTAAACAAATATTTCTCCATGGGGCTGTTGAGAAGTGAAGCCTTAATAAGATGATAACTTATAAAAGCAGAAAACCTGCCTGGAGCCAGACAACCAAATGGAAAGACATCCTACAATTGCATTTCTTTTCAAGTATACTTTCCAAAGTTCAGCTATGCTTGTTTTTTATTTCAGCCAGACAATGAAACATGCACCAAAGACTGGATGAGAGAAAAGTTCCATCAGCCAAGAGTGAAAAATTATTCTGCACCAGTGGCTAGGATCGTATTTGCTAAAAATTGGAAAAATGAGAAAATACCAACAGGAGGAAGTTATTAAGAAAATAATGGAATGTGGTGAAATGAGTTGATTGACATTTGAAATCAGAGAACAAGAAGATAATCAATTTTATAAAATTTGGGATCTATTCTAGCAATTGTTAGACAATAAAAAATGGTAATGAAATATAGATTTTTAGAACATAATGAATATATAAAGATGTATTTTTATTAAACTTACAAAATAATTATAGGATAGATTTGAGATGGAAATATGAACTGTCATAAAATAAATTAAGTAAAAAATGGATTATTTTGTAAAACATAAATGAATAATAGTATAGTCAAATGACTGATTAACAATGATATTAATGTATTTAGGAATATTTGATTGACAATATAAGAACATATACAATGTAATTCTAATTGAAGACTATGAAGTGGAAGCACAAACAATTTGTAAACCACCCGACACACTGTACGTACTTATATGGAAGATGGTTTGATGTTTTTATATTGTGTTTGTTTATGTTTGTCTTAAAAAAACAATAAAACTTTTTTTAAAAAAATAATTCTACAGGACTTCAGCGGGGATGCTGACTTGTAGAGATGAGTCTCTTATTGCTGTTAAGATGCTTTTTAGTTACTTACTTAATAGCAATAAAAGCCAAAATATGATCACAAGTATTCTATTGGCTATTCATTTTCCCTCTCTCAGCCTGAAGTGCAGTGACGTTCACTTCAGTAAGACTGTCAAAATATTGATGTTCCTTCATGATCTTTTCAACTGAATAAACAGAATTGCTATTCTCTGAGGATTTTGTTAAATTAATCTTGCTATGTTTGCTGAAAGATATGCTTCTCTTGGGGTAGTTTTATTATTATTTCTTGGAATATTTAATGTGATGCATGAAATGAACATTACATTTAGAAATAAGGCTGGATCCAAGAAAAAGGCACACCCCCGCTCTTCTTCTTCAGTCTGTTTGTTTCAGTGATGGGATTCACAGACTCTTTCTGAGCAAAACTACATTCTCAAACTGTTTATGCCAACTTTTCCTTTTGGGGAAACACTGCCTTAGTAAATTATACTAATCTATACTAACTGAAGGCCACTTGCCCTTTCTTGATGTTTCTTGATATATTAGACTCTATTTCCCATCATTCCTATGACTCCCAAAAGCCTCACTATTTTAAATAGATAAAGTATATATGCTGAACAGCCATGGAACTTTTACTCAATAGCATTACAACTTTCAGAAGGATAGATCCAACTGTTAACAAAGGAGATGTCCTTCATTAATATCAGATATGAAAGTTCATGTGTGATAATATTGTCACATATGCTTCTTGTTTTTCACCTCATTTGCTTATGCTATTAAGTCAACTGAACGTGCAATATCTTTTACTCACATCATATACAATATGTTCTTCTCAAGTGTTCAGCTTTAGCAAAAGAACCTCATGAGCGTGAATTGATCTACCTAGTTAAGCACTCTTGATCTCACTAGTTAGATTTTTTTTGGTTAGCTTAGCCCAGTCCAGCTTAGAAATGATGAATGCAAAGAATATGGTTATGACTGGCTACAAAATCCAGATATTAGATGGCAGAAAACAGGTACATAATACTTTAATTTGTTGTCTTTTGGTTGGTAGCACAGTCAGCCAGATGTGGCAAGTTTATCCATCCACTGAATCCTTCCCAAGGATCTGGAACAGGCAGATGTTGTTTGATGGGATATAAATTCAAGCTGCCTTTTGTAAGTAATTGATGGTGATTTTGTCAATGCTAATGGTATTCAAGTGATACAGCAATTGCTTTAGAATAGTACCCAAGGGACTTATTACTGCTGATACTATCTTTGCATTCTTTTGCCACAGTCATTTTATTTCTATTTGCAGGGCTTTTTATTTGTGATTTTCTCCAATTCTATTCTGCTCTCTCCAGATTCTGCAAAATCCATTATCCAGATATTTTGTTTTCCTTATCAACAATTGTTAAGCCTGAGGTGTTATGTTTTAGCATTTTTATTATATACTGTACATAATAATGAGAAATCACAGCTGCCAGTTCTTTAGACTGTGCCTTCATAGACACTGAAGTCCTCCCAAGAATATAGGTTGTTGTGCAGTATATGTGCAGATTCAGCAACATTGCCTTTTGTAACTGACAGATGGAAATTTTGTCAATATGTAGATTTTCTAAGTGTTGTCTAATATACCATAATTTTTAAACTTTGATTTTCATATCCTGACACTTTGTAATATTTTTCTGTAATCTTCTACTCAACTTAATCTCCTGTATTGCCACATCAATTGAACCATAGTTAAATCTGGGGTATTTTATGCTAAGGCTTTATCAGTTTGCATTAGGAAATCCAACAATATTTTAATCTACTCATTTTGACTACTTTTTCAACTCTATGTTCTCACCAATGTTCCAGTGAATTATTTTGGTAATATGTTATATTGTTGTATATGATCAGTTTGTGCAATCTTTTTACATGTGCTGAGCATATGATATACTATTTCTTTCGCTTCTGTGCACAATCTGCATTTTGAATCATTTGAGGATTTTTCAGTTCTGTCCATGATTACATTAGTTCTTCATAGACTGACTCTTTTCTCAGAAAATAACATCAATCTATTTTCAGACAGGTGGGGAAACTCCACATTAACATAAGATTTCATGTAGCAAGGACTACTCTGTTTTCATGACCCAAACTCTGATATTTCCTTCAGAATACAAGAGGGTATTGTGTAGCACTATGTATCTACTAAAAGAGTTGTAATATACACCAAATACACCAGAGGTACAGTTCTGTTTGATATTATGCTTTTGAAATCTAATAAACTGCTGTACTTATTAAATGAACACATGCTTTGCTATCTGCAAGTGGCAAATTGCCTTGACTTAATATTGGGTCTTTCATGTCAAATTCTGCAATATTCTATCGAACCTCTTCGGTTTATACTAAGTTCTAAATCAAGGCTTGAAAGTACTTCTAGGGAGTTGAGCATTCTCATTAAATGTCTAAAATGACCCTACTGACTGATTAACAATTTAAATCACCAAACACTGCACAGTGTCTGATCTGCCAAGTGACAGCCTTTTAGGCTCCAGTAACAAATGTGCATTTTTATTAGAGGTAATGATTCTGAGAAACAAGGAAGTTCTTCCACTGAATGTTTTCCAATGTCCTATCTTCTCTTACCTTTCATAATAATAATACCATATTGTTTCAGAATATCATCTTCCAAGATAAATTGTCTATTTGATTTTTATTGTTAGATCTAAATCCTATCCTTCTGTGATGACCCAGGGCATGGCACAAAGGCAACACAGATAATCAGCAGGATAATCAGTGACATGACACCTTCATTCAGGAATGCAGAACAGTGTATACATAGCTCTCTCCTCCCATTTTTATCAAGGTACATTTTTTATATCAGGTCTGAAATGCTGCACATCCTGTTCAGGTGTAGTTGTCAATGAGCTAATGTAGCTAATTTTATATTACTATTGAAGACATGTTCTGGGAAGATTGAACAATGAACATTAAGAATATATGCCAAAAACATATCCGTTTGCAAGGTCACCCAAGGCAGGAATGTCAACTCAACTTCCCACTTAAAGTAAATAGGCACTTATACCAGGTAGAAATGATATAGGGAGATACTGGTGTCAGTGACAACCAATGAAGATATCATTTAATGTTACACAGGAAAAGGCAATGGATGATTATGTTTTTATTAAGAGCAACATATCGATAGAAAATACAAAATAATTGGCAGTGCAGTAGCATTTGATGCGTCCCTCAGGTCAGATCGCACAACATGCTTCTGAGGTAGAATTTAGGGTGTTTCAAAGTACTAATGGTGTTTATGGTATAGCTAGAGTAAAGCCTTTGTCTAATAGCTGAAGTTGCAACATAGGAAAACAAATCTGAAACACAAAGATAGAATTACAGTGGTAACATGGAATATAAAAACAAGAATATAGGAAAGTTCAACATAGTGAAAGTTAAAGAGGACAATCAGCAGCAAGATGGATGGACTTGATTGCAGCAACAATATCATTATTAATATAATATCAAGTATCATTGCAAGTTCTGTGGCTCAGGTTTGGGATGTATAGTTCTGGAAAAATAATATGTGCGGTATGTCACTAACAGTCGACTCTGGCCTGACAACACATAATCATCCATCAATATATTTTATCTAATGTATATTTGTCACATTCTTACACAGGAGTAGGAGAAGGAAAACTCAAGTCAATCAAATCTGACTGTGGAAACCTTTCTAATCACCTTGGGTTTACCAGCAGCACAAGAATATCAGTCTGAGGTATTTATAGCATGAATACCCGATTCTATCTCAGAGCCCACAGGTGAATGGCTCCACAGGTCATTCTATAGAATGCTAGTATCCATGCTGCATGGTTATTTTCAAAACTTCTACTTGTGACAACAATGGCAATTAAATAAAATTAATTTGTGTTTATTTTTATGCAGAAATGATTTATTGATTGTTCATCAAACCGCTGCTGCTGCATTCCATGATTTATTTCAAGTTCTACTATTGTTTTCTCCTTAGAAAGTAGATAGTTGAGACTATGAAATAAATGTTATACACAGATTACTCCCAATGAGTAATGTTTTATTTTGGTACCAAATGTTATGACAGACTGTGAATCTTATGCATGTTATTTTGGCCAGGAAGTAGAAAGTTTCAGTTTTTAGTAACAAAAAACCCTAAACATTTGAGCTTCAATGCAAAGCATTCCATACTTGAGTGAGATCGTATTGTTGATAATTTATTTCATAAATTCATAGAATGCAAAGCTAAATAATGAAATAGAATAATAAAATTATTTCCCTATTATAAAAAAACCACAAATAGTTACTTAAAATCTGACACAGAAATTCAAAGAAACTTGATTTTTTATACAGTAGATCTTTCTAAGTTGGCCCACAAAATTTATATCAAAGTTTCATAATTTCATCAATCTATCATATAGTATCTGTGGTTCTTCTGTTTTTTACATTGACATAAAATCTATTGAAAAACTACCCTTTTCGAGAAATGCTGACATGATAAATAGGGCTGTTGCTGTCATTGCCAAACTCATTGGGAGTATTCAGGATTTTTGGAGTATAAGATTGAGTAACTTTTTCTGGTTCAAGAGTTACGTTAAACATTGGCTCTCTTCTGAAAGTTGAGATGGAGTCAGAACAAAGAAGGGGGTGAGGACTGAACTAAAATAAAATATAAAATAATCCAAAGTAAATTTAAATTTAAATATTATAATTAATACAATTACCCTGATGTATTAATTTTTGCACACAATAGTTAATTCAAAAGCTCAATTCAATTGCAACTGTTAGAGAGACTCTTAGATTTGAAAACTAAATGTGACCAAAGTCCACAGATTATGCATTTAGTATAAGTGTTAAAAACATTCTGTGTGTTCAATAAAAAGCCCAACCAAATAAAATCTGCACAGAATGCCTGACCTGGGAATTCTGGAAGTCTCAATCCACAGAAATCTACAGTGTGCCCAGTTGGACAGTACAGAAAGGCTGCTGAATCTCGGTCTGGTACAACTTCTCCATCTGAGTCAATTAATTTTTGGACTCTGAATTAAGGGATTAAAGAGTTGTAAAAGGGGAGTTTTTTGCTCTAGAGGAAACCATGAAAAGAAATTGAACAGGTTTTCTCTAAAGTTGTGTGAGCAAACAGTTGGGAGTACACAAATTGGAAGCTTTACCATTATTGGTTCCTGTATTGTCTCCTTTTTTCCTTAAAACAAGTCACATAGCACCCTTCTGTTTTTAGGGCAATTGGAGGGGCAGCTTTATAATTCCCCCTGCAAGGTCACTCTTTTTCTCCCTTGTTGCTAAAGCAAATACAACAAAGAATGGTGGAAGGCAAAGAGTGGAATAATATCTAGACCCTGAATTTTCCTCTTTTTTTCATATTGGAGACATGGAATCCCCAAATCCCTGATCAAAAAATAAAGCTCTAAGAACTGAAAATTATCAGTTATATAGTATACCAAATCCTGAAACATGGGCTCAGCAGGACCAAGAGGGAATAGGTATCAATCCCCTGATCAGCCATTCAGCAAGAAAATTGTAATCACTTTGATGAGTTATACACTGCATAAGCATTGTGTGAGTCCTGCAGCTTCAGCTATTTTTGGTTCCATTGCTTTCTGAGCAAATGATGGAGTCTAATTTGCTAATAGAAATATTTTTAGAAATCAAATCAATTGACTTTATAAAGAAAAGGGATTATATTATTAACGCTGTTGGGCAACAGTCTTAAACAACAGTTTAATCAACAACAAAAGTCCCAATGTGCAATATAGGCCATTTATATATTTAAAATAAGCCTGTAGAAAAATCTGCATAATTCTTTGTGATTCTCTTTGTTTGTTCAGTAATTGCACTTAGATTGATACTGGCATTATCCATTGTGATTCAATGAATTATTGACATTCATGAAAACTATTTTTCATTAATTTCTTGCTATTAATTATAAGACAATGGGTCCTATTAGGAGGAAAAGTATTTCTGGCACATTATTAAATTCCGTGCTCAGTCTTATTGTACAACATTAGCTTAGATATAATATAAGATCATCCCACTACCCAAAGCATGAATAATTACCTTTATTTGCTGTAGGCAAAGTGAAAAGATATACTCTGGTGCTCTGCATTTGTGATATCAATTAGCAAAAAAAAGCACATTTTAAAAATTAACTCTAGAGAAAAAATAATTACTACAAATAATCACCTTCCATCATAGTGCCCTAGAGTTTGACTTTCTACCTCTCCCGATGCAATATCTGCATGAAGCTCTGAATAAGGTCACCCACTGGTTTGGGTTTGATACCATGAGCCACCTAAGTGAGTGTCAAGTTTCTGCCCCATTACCTGGAGATGTGTGGATTTGGATGAGGAAAAAGAATCATGAACTTGGTCCTATCAAATTTGACTGCCATGGATGTTTGGATAACCTCCAATTTGGATAAATTCCATCTTTAACCTTAAGTGGGTTGATTGCCCATTAAAGAGTGATGCACAATCTGGAGGGAGTCTTCCTGGGCTCACAGCTTTTCCTCAGTGGCCTATGGCATCTGTGGCCAGGAAAGCCTTTGCACGGTTTCATTTGGCCTACTAGTTGTGCTCTTTCCTAGACAAGACATTCACTCGTGCCCTAATCACTTCACATCTTGACTAATTGAATGTGCTGTATGTGAAGCTACCCTTGAAGGCTACGGATAAACTTCAACTGATCCAGAATACATCAGCACCAGCAGCAATGAGCATGCCTCATATGATCACATGACAGTCTTACTCCTTTGTGAGCTGCACCAGTTAACAATATGTTTGTGAGTGTACATCAAGGTGCTGATGATAAAGCCCTGCATAAAGCCCTGCTGATGATAAAGCCCTACATGGTGTCGGCCCCAGCTATTTGTAAAATTACTCTAAAGATTTATTTATTTATTTATTTATTTGATTTGATTTGTCAATTGCTTACAAGGTAACAGGTATAAGTATATACATAGTTATGAATACATGAGATGGATATATATAAGAAAAATAAAAAGAAACAATAGGACTGGGACGGTAGGCACGGTTGGTGTGCTTATGCACGCCCCCTACATGCCTCTTAGGAAGAGGCTGAGGTCAATAGTAGACAGTCTAAAGTTAAATTTTTGGGGTTTGGGGAAGAAACCACAGTCAGGGAGAATATTACAAACATTGACCACTCTGTTGCTGAAGTCGTATTTTCTGCAATCAAGTTTGGTGCAGTTAACCTTGAGTTTGTATCTATTGTGTGCTCTTGTGTTGTTATGATTGAAGCTGAAGTATTCATTTGCAGGTAGGACATTGCAATGTATGATTTTATATACTATATTTAGATCGGACCAAAGGCAGCATAGTTCTAGGTTTTCTAGATCTAGAGTTTCAAATCTGGTGGCATAATAAGATATCGTAATAAGATATCTGCTTGCCTTGTATGAGACAAAAGGATTAGTAGGTTCCAAATTACTTCACTGCTTTAAATCACCTTTGGGAAGTAGCGAAAGCATGCATTATTCTAGATGGCTAGCTAAGGTTGCAGACATGTTAAAATGCCCCCATTTCTCTAGTACAGCACAGACAAAGTAAAATAATGGATGGTTGCTTTGGAAATCTAGAGACATGAGAGCTCCAAGTAGGTCAGTTTCTCCTTGATAGATATGTGCTCCAAAGCAGTGGCTAGCTTCAAAAGTACCACGGTCTTGAAATATCAGACACCTGATATTTCAATCAGCTAATCAATACAACACTAACTTAATATAAGAAAGCACTATGTGGTCAAGAAGTTAAGAGAACAGGAAGGAAGTGGCTTTGTTCATCTCTTGTGAGTTAGATATGTGGGTGGAAACAAAAGACAGGGAAGGCATTAAAAAGGCATTAAAAATCATGTGAAGTGTCTCTGGAGACCATCAAGGAAAAACACACTAGAGCAGGGCTGTCTAAGTCCCGGCCCATGGGCCAGATGCATCACACACTGGCCACACCCACACTCGATTTAGCGAAGGGGTGGAAAGTCCTGATATGTCACGTGACGCTACCATGAAGATACATCTGAACCTGTAGAAATATTTTACAGAACTAAACAGTAACACAAATCTTATGAAATATATCTGACAGACATACTATTACGACTGGAAGACCATTGTCTGTCTGATTATTACAATTGCCATTCTTTCATGACATAATCAAGATTAGATAATGGGATGAGAACAATCCCTGAGGAACACTGTTAGTGCCAATATCTGCCTGGTGAGGATTCCAAAAACCTGAAACACTCAGGAGTTGTTTACTTTGCCAGCTTTTCTGGTAGACTGTAAGAGCAGAAAATGTGACATGTGTCTTTATGCTTTCAATCACAGCAGTAGTTCACTAATCAGTATCTAAGCAGCTTGATTCATCAAGACAAGTGTTTTATTTTTTGACAACAGAACAAAAAATAAAAATAAAACAATGAAAAATATGTCTGAGTAATTGTAATCCCAACTCAGGAATGGTAAATACTTAGTGTTTGTGGATTTTATAAAATGTTGAGAAATATTTGAGCTTAAATATTAAATAGACTGTAAAAATACACCAGTAAATAACAGCAGCAAGAAACTTCATGATATACAATAGGCAATGTCATTTAAAAGAAATGCTTTTTCTCTTCTCTCTTTCTTTTTCTTTCTTTTTCTACATACAAAATTTGTATACATACAAATGTTATTGCTGTTAATCTTTTACCTTCAACAGTTTCTGTTGCATCTAGGAACCAGTTTGGTGTAGTAGGTTAATGTTCCTGGTCCCCGAGACTGTGAGTTCTCCTTTAGATATAAAAGTCAGCTTGATGACTTTGAACCAGTCACTCTGACACTGTCCAAGCTACTTCACGGTGTTGTTAGGCAAAAAATGGGAGTTAAAGGAATTGGGTACACTGCTTGGAGTTATACAAAATAAATATGAAATATAAACCTAATAATAAAATGAAAGATCCAAGTTATAAAGCCTAAGTCAATGGAAAGTTAGATCCTCTGTTATCAGTGGACATGTCTCTCAAATAAACACAGCTAGCATCACAATTTTTATAACAGAAGGCTGCTGTCATTCAACTTTAAACAATGTTCCTAGGAGCTCCTATATTATAGTAGGAATTTAGCTTTGCGCATTACCTTCATGTAGAGTCTGGGGTAAGCAGTATTTAATTACAATAATAAATAAACAAATAATACAGCAGCAAGAAAGCAAAATGTTTTTCACCTCTTGTTTCTAAAAGAACGCCTGCGGTGCACCAAAATTTTAAATTTCCAAAATCAAAATTCATACACAGCATGACACCAATTCTAATTGGTCTTACATTATTTCCATTTGGTTCAATCATAAGTAAAAGTTCATTAAATCCAACCTTGTACTTGCAATACTTCTAGGGGAAAAAAGGAAACAGATGGCCCACCTGAATCTGGACTTTCTCAGTTTGTTTGTTTGCTTGCTTGCTTGTTGCTTGTTTGTTTGTTTAACAAAATTATAAAGCTGGCCATCTCCCCAAAAGGATGTCCATGTTCCATCATTGTTGCCCTAAAAATTAACTGAGAAATAAAGGAGCTTCGATTCATAGCAGCTGTAGAAAGCCTTCAATCAAGTGACATTACATCTATCCAACCCATCAGATCCCATCAACCATGACCTGTCATCTGGTGGAAGCCAGGAAGAGCCTTTCTGCCATGGCAACAACCCTGGGAACTCCCCAAAGATCAGACTGGCCCAGACTTGGGTGCCTTTTCACAAGGTTGTGAAGAGATGGTTTTGTCAATGGTCCTGGGAACATGGCACTATAATGGAGCTGCTGAAGTACCTGTAGTGATTGTTTTGCTGAATGGGAATACTTTGGCTGTGACTTTTATGTACTTTATGAAGATTTTTAATATGCTCTTGTGTTATTTTTAAATTATAGAATGTGACAAAATTGTAAGTAAACATTGAGATTTTTTTTTAAAAAATTAATCTGCCGTAGGCAGATAGGACAATCTGCCAAATGACGAAAAGAAAGAAGAAAGTTTTTTTTATCAATGCCTTAAAAGCATTCAAACATTGGTTTGTTCTACTTAAAAATATCTAAGTCATTTCTTACTTATAGATTGGGGAGACTTTATTTTCAGGTGCCATCATTTATTGATTATTCAAAGGCTAGGAGCTTCAAACACTAAATGAATCTCTGAGAGGGAATCATTACATCATTTCTAATTTATCATTTTATGTCTGTGTGTATTTAAAACACTTATTAAAGCAAATGATGTCACTTTGTATCTCATGTTCTTATTATTCTATTCTCCAATCAGATGAGAGCTTGAAAAATACATCCTGAACATCAGACCTCAGCTGCTTTCAGAATGTTTTTGCTTCCTAATATGAAATGGTGCTTCCAGCTAAATCTGTTGACATCTAAAATCAGACAATATGTTCCCGTGCAAGCAAGGGAATGAAGACAAAGAGATGCCTTTTGATATTTCTCCATTCCAAAAGCAAACACAAATTGTACCAGTTTGACCCATATGTCAAAGAATAAAAAAGGAAGGAGTCGTGAGTACAGCTGTCTGTTTCACTCTGAGTTTTGCTAGACAGAAGCATTAAGAATATTTATGGGCACTGGGAGCACAGTCGGTGGTAATGCAATTGCCACTCATTTAATTGATAAAACAGGAATGAAAAATGTTTGCCTAGACATGACTGCCTTAGCCATATACTGATTTACTCCATTTGTATCAATACAGGAAGTCAAAGAGGCAAATTGGATTTATGGTCAAATGAAAGATAAACCAATTACCTTCAGAAAATATCCAGCTGCATAGCTAGTACCTCAACCACTCTCTCTGTTCGTGGATGCATGGTTTCACAATTGTACATCATTTTTCCTTGTGCTATTTGCAAGGCAGAATATTTTCAAGCAAGGTATTGTGTACATTTTCGCTTAAGGTATTTTGCTCTTCAGTGCAGCTCAGACTTCTATAGAACTAGGACCTTTTTTCCTGGATTAGTAATTATATTCACTATATCGTTGTCCTTTGTCCATTAGACCAAACTGGCTCTATTTTCCTTTTTCTGTCATCTGCATCTTTTATTTCAATAAATATGTTATAAATATATTTTAGAGATATGACCCCATCATTTGGAAAGGCCTATAAATTAAATACATAAAAACTGTTGTTGAAGAAATTAGTCAGAACAACAAAAAGCTGAATAGCACTATACAGTCATTCTTTTTGTTGATCATGGATAGGTAGGCATTGGAATGCATTTTAGAAACCTGGAGTAAAAAGTGATGATTGTTTGAACCAAATTAATTGCTTTTCCTTAGGAAAGAAGTTTTTCTCACCACAGCAATTCAATGTGTTGTTAAATCAAAAGGATCAGTTTATCATGTAATGGAATTAACAACAGGAGAAATTATAACATTGCCAACAAAAAATCAGTATCTCTTTAGAAAACAAGACAGAAAATAATAATTATTAACTCTACCCAATTTTAAGTGAAATGAAAATCCAAAGGAAAGTGGTTATTGGGCATTTGTTGAATGTAACATTATATTTTGAGTTTGCATAATAAATTGAATAATACCTCAGTTGATTTGGATTCAAACAATAAACAATCCTCACACACATCTTTAACTTATCTTTAAAATGTACAAATTGATCACTGGTATAGCTCTATATCCAAATACTCTGTTCCCACAATAAGTAGTGAAATAACCAGGGTGACAAAATGCTTCAGACACCAAAATTCAGTTGTCACTTTCTGGTTTCAGTCTGCCTCAAAACTATTTCATCTTATTTTATTCATTTTTCATTCTTCTAGCCAAAGCTGTTTTTCTGCTCTTAGCTATGGGGACAGAGGGAATAGTGTTACTTTCTCTCTGCCATCACTGTGATTTTTAGAATATCTTAGTTCCCAAATTTCAACATTTTGAAAGAATATCCTTGCCCAAATAGGTGCTGTTGTTCTACCTGTTTTCATGTTGGTCCCCCATCATTTCAATTTTAGAATAATAAATTAAGGCACTAAAAGAGACAGTGGGGGGACCAAAACCAGAGTCTTGTTCACTATATGAATATAGATAGTAACTGTTTATGAAGAATTTCCTGCTGCTTAGGAGTAGGACTCAAGCCACTGTTGAGGCTTTGTAGTTAAAAAGATTCTTCAGAGATTGCACACAAAATGTTTAGATTAGAAATAAACACTTCAGTGAAGAAGGGCTTTTAAAAATCATATTGATGTGATTTGGTCTTCTCCTTTCCCGGTGAACTAGATCAGTAATTAAGGCAATTCCAGATGCTACAGTTTCAGACTACTAAAGCTGGAGCCAGGAACTGTTTCTAATTGTCCTCCAGTGTCCAGGAGAGTTATGCAGAGGTAATTTTAAGAAATACACATCCACATTTTGTTCTTTAAGATGCACACAATCAGACACTATTCTTAGCAATATTGTTTAATGGCTTTTATATTTTTCTCTAAATGATTATTATAACTCTGCGGGTTTCAAAAATGATTACAAGAAGTGTTCTTGTCATTCTGCAAGCACAAGTATGGACCTTTCTGCTCGCTATTAAAGTTTTTTAACTCGCTTTAGGCTTCCACATGAACCTGAAAAGAATATTCTAAATGCATGAAAAAGACCAATCTGCTTGAATAAACAAAAAACTCAGATACCTATATTAGAACACAGGATTCTGCAGTGCTTCAGATTCAGGGGGAAAAGATACTTTGGAGCAGAGGGGTAGGGGCAGCTGTTACTCCTGTCAACATGCCTGCAATCATCTTTTGCTGAGACCTTGATCTTCGGAAAAAATGGAGATGGTGTAAGGAGTTATCAACTATGCTACATGGTTTCCCATGTGTGCTAAAATACAGTTTGAATCTGAAGGACCTACATTCATGTTAGAACCATCAATCCAATAAAACTAATGCTAGCATGAGGAATTACTTGGTTAAGTTATTTTCTTATATTGAGCATCATGACAGAAGTCTTCACTCTTTCAAGCTAAGACATAGTCTCCTTAATAGTTCTTCAGCTCCTGCTGCAATTGGATCAGGCTGAAAGGGTGAAAATTAAACCACCTATTTCTAATGAGATGAAGACTCCCTTTGGACTATAAAAAATATTGTGCTGAGGTTGGGAGGAAAGAATCAATATATTTATGGTCTCTTCATCATCATAAAACTAGCAAAGAGAGAAAGGAAGAGCAGGGTGTGGAGTAAGTGCCTATGAGCTTCCTCAGAGGCTTATAAAAACCAATTGAGCACATCAGAAATGGATATAAGGGAAAAAAGTTTTTTAAAGCTTTTGTATAGCAATTAAAATCTCTATTTTGTGAGATTAAATCACATGAACTCAACCCAGCTTTTACCTGAAGATCAGTTTGTTCTGGAAACAATCATCAAAAGAAACCCAGTAAGAAAACTATCTCAAATACATAAATACACTTAGAAAGAAAAACAGATCTTCATAAATGAGAGCAGATAGTTTAGGGAAGCAACACATAAGCTTGATGTCAAAACCCTGATTTTTACTTCCTACATTCAACTGTTCAGTTTGATTTTTAATGAATTGATTCAAGGCTTCAACAGAAATTGGGGATCAATTAGAATTGTTATTAAGAGGATAAATTTGATTTTTTACAATATGCATTGTTAAAGTAAGATGTGTTAACCAGATGTATGTTTACAGCTTGAAAGTAGAAATATTACTGATCTTCAGTACAATATATTATCCAATATATTATCACACTATTGTGGAGGGTTTGGGTTAGAGGTTGACAGCTCTTTTGGAACTTTCAGACAATGTCCAAGGTTCAATATCAAATAACATCCATGGAAAAGATATATTTACAAAATGGCTGTCATGGATCAAAATAGTCAAAGTATGCCTCTCACAGAAAACGGATTGTTGATGAGACTGAAAGAAAAGTAACAGTGAAGTTTGAACTTCAAGATGCAAAACAAAAATACAAATAAAAGGCAACACATGATGCAAACAGACAACTTGACACTGAGTCCAAATATATCCCTATTTCATATGAATGATGTCTATTTCACCCACATTCAGGATAAATCATGTTTTAATCTAATAAAAACTACAGCTCCTAATTGGAGATAAGGATTTCTTTTCTTGAAATAATAATATTTGTATCTTTGGATAGCATTTACATTTTAAAAAATTGATTTATGGAATCATAATGCTTTAACTCTGAAGTTCATCAGACAGTCCATCATCACCTGTACAAAATTTAATATAATGAAAAGTAATGTAATGTTCTAACAGTAGTAGGTTGCATTTAAGATAGTAATGCTGACATCATTATTATTTCAAATTACTACATTTGGTAGAATTTTAGAGCCTTTAATCATTGAATTATAGATAGATCTGTGGCCACTAGCATTGCTTGTGTTAGTGTAACTCACATCACATCATTGTCATTTGTAAGTCACAGTTCATGGCTTATTGAGCTTATGAAACCATAATCTTCTGATTCAAGTTCTTCCTTCGGCTTTAATATTGGACACCAGAGTTGAAAGATAAATTTTTACTGTACATTAATCAGGCTGGCTTTGCCACCATTTCTTTAAAAAAAAAAAAAGACACCAAAAGGGGCAGTTTCAGAGAGCCTTGTTTTATATTTATTCCAAACTCTTAGAATGGCATTTAAAATCAACATTAACTTTACTTTTATCACACCATAAGTAGCTATGCGATCCAAATCTTAATCCATGGCCCACCAGTTCAAGTAATCTCTTATTCTGGCGGCTCACCCATTCTTTTGCCAAGTCAAACAGCATGCAATTTCATATCTGGTAGACCAGGACTCGAGCCGTATGCATCAGGAACTGGCGACGCCCACACCTGGTTTACTGAAGGGAAATAAAGTCCGGATTCGTTATATGACACTGCTGTGATGACATGAGTTTGACACTCCTGTGACACCCCCCCTTTCCTTAGCATTTTGCAATAGTTTATAACTAATCTTGGTTTTTTTTCCTTTGCATATGAACTTAGAAATATCCTTCTGCCATTGTTTAAATGGATTATCAGTTGTAAGTATTGGTAATGTCTTTGGTAAAGCCCATGTCACACAGCACCAATGGATGGAAAGAGGATGTAAAATGGAGAGAAACACTTCGGTTAAGCACGAGTGCATCCGTTCTGTGCTCACTTGCGGTCCGTTTTCTTACTGTCTATCCGCCAGCATCCGTTTCTACTGAGATTTCATCCAGCTCAAAAAAGTTTTGAGCTGCAAAAAAACTTTTGAGGCGGATAAAGACTCCAAATGCCACGTCCATTCAACATCCGCTATGCATACACGAGGAAATCTATTATACGGGTCCATTCATCCGTTACGCCGTCCGCTATATTTCTGACTAGGCATCCGCTGCTCGCTCTGTGGCGGTCTCACCCCTTCAAGAAGCTGCAGCTTGGCCATTCACGTAGGTCTCCCAGTCGGGTGAGCTTGACGCGCGGCGCGGGCAGACTTCTTCAAGTTGCAGCTGTCCCAACCAGGTGTGCATGTGGCGTGTCTAGCCAGAAAGCCGAGGGAGGACCTCCGAAGTGTGCCCAAGGCCTCCACCTTCTCTCTCCAAGCCGCCGTGCATTTCCTCTTGGTGGTCTCGATAGAGCCTGTGTCCCTCCACCGAGGTAAATTTCTCCCTCAAGCAGTCGAGCACCTCATCCTCAGTGTTCCTCTTCAATGGTAAGTTACTGGTCTCTTCTTCCCGTATCGCACGATGTGCCTCCTTCCCTCCCTCTGGCAGGGCCTTCTGGGCCCTCATTGCAGTAGGGCTTTGAGGTTCTAGGGCTGTCCACCACACCACCACCAGAGCAGCGAGCAACAGCACCGATCCAGCACCAGCAGGATCAGCGCACCAGCCAGCACCGAGCAGCAGCAGCCAGGCAGAGTAAGCACCAGCAGAAGCACCAGCACCAGGAGCAGCACCCAGGCAGAGTAAGCACCAAGCACCAGCAGATCAGCCCCAGAGCAGAAGCACGCAGCACCCAGGCAGAAGCCAGCCAGGGGGGTGGATGGTGGCCCTGTCCTTCTTGCCAGGGCTGGCAGTGTAGGCACAGGCTTCCTCCTTCTTCCCCATGGTTGTTGTCTGAGGATGTTCTGGCAGCAGGTCTTCTCTGAATTGGTGACCTGCTTGCGAACTGCGATCTTTATAATCCATGGGGGCTGATGCAATGCACCTCCCTGGCATGCGCAGTGAGCAACTGCATCTGCTATGCGATGCCGCTAATGCATCCGCTAGGCGTTCCGTGAGTGCATCCACGTCATCGCAGCTACGCATCCGCTACGCGATCCGCTCTTCCCTGCGCGGTCCACTTGCTTATGGCTCCCCCGGAAGACTGCGGACATGCCATCCGCTTCCATCCGCTTCCGTCCGCTAAGCTTTCCGTTGAGGCATCCGCTTAACGATCCTTGCTACGTCCTCTCCCTGTCCGTTCTTTCCGTTTTGTCCGCCTCTGTTTATGCAAATTTGGGCACTTCTTGAGAGTGGGATAACAACGGATGGAACATTTTCTCGTCCACGGTGTCCTTTTTACATACTTTTTGCATCCGTCGGCCTATGTGACAGGCCCTTTACAGTGGAGCTTCCATTGATTTGATTCTTGAGCTGAAGAACTCCAAATGGTCACAAGAGGGCACCAGAGAGAACCAGAAATTTTTATTTCTTCCCTGCCATTTCTCATATGCATCCGTCGGCCGATGTGACAAGGCCTTAAGATATTCAACTTAATTACAGAAATTCTACCCATAAATGCAATTTATCCCATCTTTGTAATGATTGCCAATGATTCTTGTGTTGCTCCAGTAGAATTGGTTCTGTTCAGTATCAATATGGGTATTGATTGGGGATTTGGGATCATGGCAATTGATTGTCAGTTGGTATTTGTGTCTTCTGGTTTTTAATTGATGCTTGCCTGACGTGATCTCTCCGTCACAAGACCTATTCAGCACACAAAGCCCTTATAAGAAGAGGAACACTGACACCGACAGCTACCGGTTCTCCAGAACTTGTCAGAACCTACTGAATATCACCTCTGAGGCATATATTATACCATATATTAGCAGCAAGGCCACCATAAAACATAACCTAATTTTCTTTTAGGGCAGCAATTGATTCAACAAAAAACAGTATAGACAGCTTTTTCTACCACAGGCCAACATCAAATTGGGCAGCTCTGTTGCCAGACAAAAACAAATAAATGAAGGACATTGCTGCCACATGAATTAGGGCTCAAACAAATGGCTGCAGCAGGTTATTTTCTCACTATGGAGCTGAGTGTGTCTTTGGGAGAAGCAGTGGATGACAAATATCTGTGGAGTATTCTTTTGAGAGCAGAAATCTATGTGAATTCTGCCAAGGCTTTCAATTTGTGGGCCAATAGGAATATCAACCATCTAGTAGACCTGCAGCTGAGCTTCTGCAAAGCCAATATATCCATGACTTAATTATACAAAAACAGTAGACACAGATCATGCCAGTGATGCCTCTGACTTCTGTTTTAGCCACAAGAGAACTGACCAATGGGAGTACCAGGATGAACGTATGCAATTTGGCAATGGACCAATTATCACACAGCAGATTGTCAGTCTCTGAAGATTCCCTCCTCCATGTGACCAAAAATGTTGACATGGGAGGTCTTTAGCTGGAATAAATTGGAAAATATTACTCTCATGGGAGAACATCTTGAACCAAATTTCAAACTACCTATAATGATGGAGACATCCTTGCAAGGATATGATCATGGCAAAAGGAAAGGGACCAACTTCACATCATAGAAATTAGGCTGGATAAATGATTTTCAGGAGTTATCATAGAAGCTTGCTGAAGATAGTTATTTTCCATGAGGTTGGAAAGAAAATACACAATAGCTTCATTGAACAGAAAGCTTCTTTAAGCAATTGCTTTTCCCAGCACTTTAATGCCAGTGAAATGCTTTGAGAAATCATTGATAGTGTTTGAGCTGATATAGGCAATTTGGCATTCTTCCAATTTATTGGCATCTTTTAATTATTTGGATGTGCTGAAAGCAGTGGGAAGTGATTTATATGGAAAAATCAAAACAAAAGAAATCAATTTAAATTGGGGGGAAAAGCAAGCTTATTGGCAATCTCAAAAAACGTGTAACACTTTAAAAACTAGCTTATTTACTATGGCCTACAAGTTCATCAGATGCAGGAAGAAATATGTGGCAGCTCAAATAGCAGTAATATACAGTCTTCACCTTCACTGGATTGACATAACTCTTAATAAACAGACATAGATTTTAGATATTATCTGCTTACTCATAAAATATTATTATACATGTGACAACCACTGAAGCTTAAACAAAAAACTTGATTTTCTCATGAGTTACTGTAGATACTGTACATTCTGCTAGAAAATTTAAAGTATGCAGTTATTCTTAAAGAGGCTTCACAATCAAAGTAGGCTATTTTAAAGAATCTATTTCAAATCGATGTTAAATATTCAATATATGTATTTTACTAAATGAAGGTAATTGCTTTTATCATCACTTGCACTGACTGGTTTCTTAGGAATTCTCTAAATCAGATATAGATGTACTTGTATCCTATACTTTCTCCTTCACTAATCTCCTTGGAAGTGTACAATACAAAGTGATATTGTGATGTCTTGAGATAAAATTTTAAATTTAGAGCATTGGTCAATGTCACTAACTAACTCAATTTAGCAGGAGTTGTTTTTTTAGGTTAAATGTGCCTATACTCAATGCTCAATGTCCATTCATTACTGCTTATATAAACAAGTATTGTTTCATTAGTAGTTAAAAACCAAGGGCTTCTCTTATGGCTGCAGTATCAGGCAAAAAAGTGACTGAAGAATTTTCATTGCATCATCACTCATTGCCTATGTTTTGGGCCCAATGTGTTTGGCATTGACTGGACTAAATACATGGATGCAGATGAGGGTCTCTAGATTAATTCCTACATTAGGGCTACCATATCTGGTTGCAGAAATGTGGATAACCATTGCTAGCAGGACTGAGAAAACAACACTACTTTCTGTTGCCATGCAGTATTTGTGTGATTTATGGGGTCCACATATGACCTCAGTTTAGGCATCATGCAATGCTCTTTCCTCCAAGCCTTTGATCTATAGATACATTTTTCTTTACTAAGGATCCCCTTTGTCATCTGGTAATAAAAATATGAAAACTCTTTATCCCATTTTCTGGTGATTGTTAGGATCATGGATATTTGCCTTCTTATTGCAAATAATTCTTGGAAAATCTTTTCCTGCATTATACTACAAATCATATTTGCTTCTTAATTGATACAGACATTATTCTCCACCTTTTGCTCCAAACAAGAGCCTGTGTAACAATAATAAATACAAATCATACCCACTGAGTTATCTCAGATTCATCAAGTTTTCCCATGATCATTATCTTATCTACATAAAAGAATAACATTTTTATCAAACAACAAAGATTTCCTAATATTTTGTCCCTAAATGCTTTTGAAAAACCCAACATTTGGTTTTTTATTCATCAAAATCAACATTTTCTGTTGATCATGGATTCAGCCTGTTGGATTACATAGACAATGGCAGGTTAGTATTTATAAGGTTGAGGAATATGTATACAGAATATGCATACAAATGCATTCGTAATATATTCTTTCCCCTTCAATTTCACTTTATTATAAATCGTTACTTCATAAAGCTTATTCTATTTACTTGGATTTTAATTTTAAATACTGCTTTGTATTTTAAAACATTAGTGATGTTATGATGGAAAGGGCTCTGGCTTATAGCTAAAATAATTTATCCCATATTCTCATTCTCTTATTATTATTAGTTTTTCAGTTTTGTTGGTGCAGGTTGAGAAACACTGAGGATGACCCTAAATGAGGTTAAGTGCTGGCTCTTCTGCTTTAGATATATCTCCAAAGGCTGCCAGATTCAATTTTAGTGATTGAATCATTTTGAGTCAGGAGAGTTTGTTCTCATAAAGCCCAAGTGAGTCATTGTGCATAATTCCTTAAAAAGGGCCAAGAGACCCACAATGTTAATTACATTATTGAACTAAATAGAGGAATACTTAATGGAATCTGACCAAGAGAACATATTTTAAGCTACTGCCTACATCAGCCATAGTAAAATGCTAGCTTGACAGTTCCCTTGAGGATTAGATGGATGAGGCTTTTTATGCCACCAATCTTGTGGAAATTGAAAATATATTTCACAATGTCTCTGTTAAAAACATTATTAACATGAAATAAGTATTTAGACTTGTTATATTAATGGAAGATTTGTTGGACCAAATTCCCATCTTATTGCGCATACATCTAAGGCATATTCCAAAGCCCAGGACTAAAGCATTTCTGCACATGATACACTTTTTGCTTAGTTTCCCATCCCCAAAATCAATTTCAAGCTGATTTTTCAATTGTCTTCAGCAGACCATGAAATATTGTAAACAGACAAGAAATGCTATCAACATTCTTTCTCTCTCTCTCTCTCTCTGACCAAGAGGAGAGTTTAAAAAAAAAAACAGGATAGAAACAATATTCTATCTCTTTGTAGAGTAAAAAAAAATCCTCTCATCCTGTGGGGCAGGGTGGAAGGGAGAGGGAGGGAGGGAGGGAGGGTAAGTAGCTCCAATCAGCACTTTCAGCAGAAAATGCACTATGATTCAGAAATTCACTCAGTCTGTATTGGCCCTATGGCCCTCTGTATTCCAGCCAATCCAAAATGTTGTTCCAGATTTGAAGAAAATCTGGAAGAGACTTATGAGGCTGAGGACTTGCTCCCCTTCCCCCTCTTTCTCTGCCCTACCCACCTGTCAATCTTCCCAGCATCTTACTTAACCTGATGTCAACTGCTATATTCATGGGTGGCCTATAAGCCCAGCTATGCTTCCTCTCCTGCATT
Organism: Laticauda laticaudata; assembly: GCA_004320025.1. Taxonomy (NCBI): domain Eukaryota; kingdom Metazoa; phylum Chordata; class Lepidosauria; order Squamata; family Elapidae; genus Laticauda; species Laticauda laticaudata. The sequence goes on along the minus strand of BHFT01015146.1, from coordinate 8,110 downwards.
TTGTTTGCAGTTTGCCACTCTACTCAAATTAGTCCACTCTTCCTTTTCCACAATTCTCCTTCTCCCTTACTCCGTCACTTAAATTCAAGTGTACCATAATTTTAATCAATATTGTTCAAATATCAGTGTAATGACACAATATATTTATTAAGATTTACAATAACATAATAAAAAGGTAAACAGAGACATGAAATTCAAACACTACAATAAAACTACATCTGGGTTCCCCATAAAGGCAATCACCCTCTAAGTGGTTGGCATGTACTTCTGTTTTGTCAAGAAGTGTGCATATCTGCCCCCAAAAAAGACAAAACTAAGAAATGTCAGATAACAAGCATTTAGGGTGGATTCTCACATATACTTTTTTGTTTTTACTAGAATCTGCTGTTGCTTTAATTCTGGTACAGCTGTAATGTTTTTATTTTATTTATTTATTTTTGAAACAAATTTTATTGATTACAATATTTAAATACATTAACACGATAGACTTCATTGACATAACATTTCTGTCCTTACATCTCATGCAAGTTCTCCTGTACATTTATATACATTAGTTCTTTCTATATTCTAAACAGTTTTGGTTACATATCAGTTGAATTATTCATTTTGCAAACCCTCTTTCTGTTCCCTCCAATAATAAATTTTATTCCATATCATATAATAATCAGATTCATCTTTATCTTTCATTTCCAAGGTTAATCTTCAATTTCAAAATCTTATCTATCACCTTGTCTTCGTTAGGTATTTCTCTAGTGTCCCCTTTCTGGGCAAACACCATTCTTGCCACTGTGATAACATGGATTATTAAATATATATCATCTTTACTATACTGTGCTGACATAATTCCCAATAAAAAGGTCTCTGGTTTATAACCATGCATGATAATATGTATCCCTTTCTTGCTGACATTTCCAACATTTAGATGACTGGTTTTTGTAAATTCTGGCCAATCTTGCAGGTGGGAGATGCAATTCTCACATGTTCTTAAAATGCAGATGTGCCCACTGCCTCAAATACAAGGGGTATCCTAACCAAGATCATTTCCTTTTAAGTTATATCTTTTATACGGATTTGTCCAGTAAGTTTGTGATTTTATTGACAAATCCTGAATGCACTTTTGAGCAACCTCAAGTATATTTCATACAAAGCACGTTTTGAAAACTGCTGAATTCATTGAAGTAGTATTTAACTCAGCATAGCTGGCAATGTCAGCCTATTCTCTTTGAGCGATGTTCATTTCAGGAAGTGTATATGACAGGATGTTAGAAACGTTCCTTTACTGACTGATAGGTCTGGTAAGACACAGATGCAAATGATACTTATCATTATTCATCCAGGCAAAGGCAGATTGACTTACATTCTTCAGAAATTCTCTCCTGAAAAAAAGTTTTGAGCCATGGAACAAGATTGGCACATTTTTGGATTCCACAACATTTGAATTTGAATTCTTTATTGTCATTGTATGTATATACATAATATACATACAGTGAAATTCACATTACACCTAGAGACCAGAACCCAACATGCACACACACATGACAATCCCCAAACACCCCCCCACCTGCCAAAATTCCTCGTCTCCTAAAAACACACAAGTATCCACACTACAGACCAAGTAATACTGTTCAACAGCTCATTGATGGTGGTCCTTAAGTTCATTGTTAAGTGCAATTATAGCTCTGGGATAAAAACTGTTCAGAAAACATGTGGTCCAAGTTTTAATTGTTCTGTATCTTCTGCCAGAAGGCAACGGTTCACAAAGATTGTGAGCAAGATGGGAAGAGTCTCTGAGAATGTTGTGCAACTTCCTCAAACAGCAAGATGTGAAGATGTCATCCAGGGCTGGTAGCTGGAATCTGATGACATTCTGGACAGTTTTAATGATTCTCTGTCCTTGAATTAAGAACATAATGAAGAACCATAATTTCCATTGTTAAACAAGGCAGGTAAGTGAGTCACACCCATTTTTTTTCATGGTTGACAAGCAAATCATTTGCAATTGTTAATAATAACATGGATGTTAAGCAAACCTGCTTCCTGCATTGACTTTGCTTGTTGGAAGCTTGCTGGAAAGTCACAAATGGTGATCAAATGACTCTGGGGCACCACAACTATCATAAATACTTGCAAAATTGCCAAGTGCCCAAATTTTGATCACGCCACAGTGGGGATGCTTACACATGTGGTTGCAAATAACTTTTTCCAGTGCTATTGTGACTTTGAATGGTCATTAAATGAATGGGTGTAAGTCAAGGACTGTCTGCATAGTTCCTATTTTTTCCTCCTATCCAATTACTTCTTAAGTTATTTACATTAAAGAAACAGTTTTGAATGTAAATTTTAAATTTCCATGGAAATTTGATCCACATTATTTACCTTTCATTTGAGCCAAAGTTCTTACACTTTGCAAAAAATTAAAGAAAAATGGAGCCCTCATTTCTTCTAGCTATGTCATTTAAATGCATGATGCAAACTATTTGGAACTGTTGTTGCACATATATTCTAAAAATGAGAGAGTCAATTCAGTGTGGTAGTTAAGATGCTGGAGTAGAAATTAAGATAATATGTATGCTAATCCTTCTCCCTTAGGCACAACAAGTCGGCAGGCTTTAGGTCTATCACTTTCTCTCAGCCCAACCTACTTCATAGGGTTTTTGTTTTGGGTAAGGAAGGAGGGAAATGATGTATTCTGCCATGACTTGTGTTAAAGTGGGATGTAAATGCTTCATTAAGCTTTATAGCAATTACTTGTGATTAATCTTGTTTTGGATCTCATCATAACCTATGATGATTTATAATGGGTATCAATTAAATATATAAGAGATTTTAACTTCCATTACTTCATATTTAACATCTGCAATTACAGTGCAAATCTCTTTGTAAACACGTTTATACTATAGATAATTCTGTAGAAAATACATGCTCATTAAGTAGACTGATGTATTGACTGCATATGGCCTATGGCTTTTGTAAATGGGGTTTACAATTCTTACATTGCAAAAATGCTGGCAGATTCCAAACTACTAAAACAAGGTTTATGTTTATAGCAATATTCCAGTAATGTTTGATGGTTCCAATGGTTTTATCAAATTTAGACTCTATTTTGATCACAGCTGAGTCCTACTCTTATGTACGCTAAAGGAAACAGAAGGAATATAATAATATCTTAATAAACATATCTTGGCTGTTAAAATGCTGAAGAACACTAGAAGACTTCGGAATATTAACTTATTAAGGTCAGATTTAATGTAGCCACCCCATTGGACTCTGAGTGAGTTTACAAAAAGTAACATAAAATTAAACCAATTAAAAACATCAGCATCTAGAATGAATTTCCCCTTTAGTCAAAATTTAATTTTAAAATATGTATATTTATCATATAATCCTGGCTGGTTTTATAAACCCTACTCATTGTTTCCAAACTCTCCATGAGACATAGAAAAAAGTTAGAAAGACTTTTTTTACTTGACCAACAGTACAAGTGCTAACCATAAATATTTGTAAATTAAATTGTCCATTTAATTAATCTAAACATGCAGTGGGAAAAAGAAACAAAGGTAGATATTTCTGAATCAAATCATTATATCTCTTAGGAATGGGACATTGCTTTACAGCACATTGCACTGTTAATCAATCTAGGGCAATACTATCTAATTTTGAAACAATCATCCTCTACCTCACTTTCTAATTGATCCCTTTTTTAAACTTAAAAAAGCAGACTGAATCCAGAGCTGTCTGCAAATATATTTATTTGGGTTTTTGTCTATAAGTGGAAACATAATTCTTTTCTGGAAGAGAGGAGAACAGCTCCTTTTATTAAAAACAGGAGAGCTTCCATCCCTGCTCCATATTGCCTCTTTCCAAAGAGATTTTGCTGCAGAGCAAATACATGGTTAAGACTCTGGGCTTGTCAACCACAAGTTTGGTAATTTGAGACCTAAGTACAGCATGACAGAGTGAGTTTCTGTTACTTGCCCCAGCTCCTGCCAAATAGCAGTTTGATAGCATGTAAAAATGCAAGCAAATAGAAAGGTACCTCTTTGGTGGGAAGGTAACAGCGTTCTGTGCACCTTCGGCATATAATCATGCCAGCCACATGACCATGGAAGTGACTTCGGGCAATGCTGGCTCCTTCGGCTAAGAAATGGAGATGAGCACTACCCTCTAGAGTCAGTTACAACTGGCAGGGAAAGCCTTTATCTTTCTAAATCTAGAAAGCCTAAATCTCACCCTCAGTGACAGAGTGAGTATTTGTCCCATTATTTTATTTTATTTTATTTATTTATTTATTAAATTTATATACCATCCATCTCACTGGAAAAAGTGCTCTGGGCAGTTGAAAATTACTAATTATTACTTAAATATATCTATCATCTTAAATATAACTATCATGAAAAAAAATACCAATAATAAATAAAGGCATACAGCTATTTGCCAAATTTGGAATGATTTTTGTTAAAATATTGGAATGTTATATCTCTAAAGATACAATGATCCATTGCTGTTTTGGTCTCTGTGCTAAACATAAATTGTCATTATCAAACAAAACCCAGACGTTTAAACTGGATTTGGCATTTTTGTCCACCTATCAAGTTTTTTTCATTTGCCTTTTTCATAGGCTATTTTGTTTTTTTGGTGGTGTCACTTGATGTAAGCTATTTGAGTGAAGGATACTTTTTGCAATTGACCGGTGATGATTTTTTCAATGTCTATGGTGTTCAAGTGATGCTCCAATTATTTCGGGATTGCACCCAAGTCAGCTATTACTATCTGTGCTTTCTTTTGTCATCATCATTCTATTTCTATTCGCAGGTCTTTATATTTTCTTATATTTTTTTAGTTCTTTCTTTTTCTCTCTTTCTTCTCCAGATACTACCATATCCACTATCCAGGTTTTTTTTTGCCTTTCTTATTGACAATTGTTACATCTGGGATATTTTATTGCAGGTTCCTGTCTGTTTCAATTCTAAAGTCCCAGAGCACTTTAGCGCCTTCGTTTTCTATTACTTTCTCTATTTTGCATCCTCACGAGTTCACGCTTGCAGGCAAATAGTATTTGTTATAATTATCATTATTGTTGTTGTTTTGCTATTGTTATTGTTAGCCAAAAATGTACATCTCAGAAAGTGATTATTTTATTCGGGAGGAATTAAATTCTTAGCAGAGACTCTTAAAACTTTAAAAATACTTTTGAAATGGGGAGATGCATTATTATGCACAACCTTATTTTTGACACTTCCCATTCCGGCCAATGCAAATATATTCATTTAAAAAATAAATAAAGGCTGTTTTTTCTAAAAAAAAAAAAAAACACCATTATGTTGTTTGCTTTTCTGAATTTGTGCCAGAAGAGCTATTAGCCATGATTGAATGCAAAAAGCCGAAGATAAAATCCACCAGAGAACAGCAAGAGAGTGATGGTTTCCCACTGTTGGCCCATCAACTATAATGAATGATCGGCACAGAATATGACAAGACGCCTAATAGGAAATGGTTGCAAAGGCAGGGATAGAGATACTTCAGAGTAATGCTGTGGCATCATAAGTCAAATCATAACATTTTTCATGGAGCTGTGCTGTCAGGGGGTGAGGTGGAGGAATCTTACAAAGTGTCATTTATTTCACAAGCGAACTTCATTTCAATCTGAAAAGATAGACTGAATTAATAAGTGTTAAAAATATGATTCCAGTTAGTACTGGAATACTAGCTTTAATGTTGCTGTTTATTCCTTCTATAAAAAGCAAAGACTCCTAGGTCAAGCTCAACTCATAATGCCCTGAAAATTAGTAGTTTTCTTGGAAAGAATAGGGAAGATATAAGCTGAAAATTTTTTCTTCCAGGTTGTTGTTGTTTTTTCTACTTCCCACCACAGCAAACCTGTCAAACTGGTGGTCCAGAGGCCAGATACATTATCTGCAGACCATGCCCAGCCCAGCTCCGTAAAGGCAAAACAGTCATGATGTATCACAGTGTGTTACATGACATGATCAAGTTTGACACCCATGCACTAGAGCAAAGCCCTGGTGTTGCTTAGCATAACAAACCAAGCCAAACTCTTCTGAGAATCAAGATGGCCATGGGGAATGTAGGAAACTGACAGTGTTGTGGATCAGATCAGCGATTAAAACAGGGATATCCTTAGAAATTGCAGCACCAACCGAACAGCAGCTGAGTTTGAAAAGTTAAGCAAGGTTAGATAATTAGATCAGAAGCTATCAGGATAATCTAGGATCAGTTTCATATTGTTACCAAGAAAAGAAGAGGAGGCATATTTGTAGTACCAGGAACTACATTTGAATCAAAGATATCCTGGTTTTATTAATTGCATTATATAATAGAATCCAGTTGAAACAGTCCTAATTTGCTCCTTAGGTAAGAGTTTTTGTCTGACTCCATGAGAGGTGTCATATAGTCCCTTCAGAGTTTCTCAAATTAATGTAGATGGTCTCTTTTTTGGGTGAGAATATTTCAAGAGAAAAGTTGTTAGGCAATGGAGAGAGGGTTGAGATTGAGTTCTGCTGTGAGGACTAGAGGGGTTGTGTCAGTGGTGGGATTCAAATAATTTAACAACGGGTTGTCTGCCTTAATGAGTGGGCATTGCTGACTGACTAGGCATTGCTGGGTGGTCATGTGACAGGGTAGGCATGGCCAACTCAACATCACTCATCACACACTGACCCCCTCCCAGTCACTCTCCCTTTCCCTAGGCCTTGGACCTATATGCAAAACCTTCAGAAATGAAAGGGTTAACCAACCCTCAGTTTCCTGGTGCAAACCCCCCCTCCCCAGTGAAAGGATGGGGAGAGACCAGCAAAGCATTCTGGTCTCATCACCAAGGAAAGTAAGTCATTTCCTTCCCTCCTTCCTTCCTTCCTTCCTTCTCTCTTTCCTTCTCCTCATTCTCATCTCTTTCCTTCCTTCCTTCTCTCCTTCCTTCATTCTTTCTTTCTCCTCATTCCCATCTCTTTCCTTTGTTCCTTCCTTCTTTCCTTTCCTTCCTTCCTTTCCTTCCTTCTTTTCTTTCTTCCTTTGTTCATTTTTGGCTTGTTTTTCGGCCATTTTTTGGCTGTTTTTCAGCCAAAAAATGGTGGAAAGTGGCTTGGAAAACAGCCTAAAAATGGCTGAAAAATGGCCTGAAAATGGCCATTCTTTGAGCTGTTTTGGCCTAATTTTTGGCTGTTTTTCAGGCTGTTTTTTTGAACATTTTTTGCCCAGTTTTGAGGCGCTTTTTGCCTGGAAAATGGACAGGGGTATTGTCAGCCAGTGGTGGGAATAGCCACCACTGAACTGGGTAGAATTTTAATAACCGCTTCACCCAAACTGGTCCAAATGGCTGAATCCCACCTCTGGGTTGTGTGAATCAAGGAATAAGAATGGAAGCTGAAAGCAAGCCAGAGTTGGAGAGAAAATCCCTGGAAGAAGAAGGAACATGGAGCTGATGACCCAGGAGGAGCCAGCAGGGTTTGAAAGCAAGATCTGCAGGCAGATCTGGTGAATCTGGTGAAAAGGACTGAGCAGATTTGGAAAGATCAACTCAAAAGTCAATGTAGAAAAGTATGACCAAGGTGCCGGATTTCCAAGAAGCTAAGAGAAAAGTAGTTTTCTCTCTTTCCTTTCTCTTCCATAGGGTAAGAGCAGCCCCCAATATGAAACAACTATGTAAAAGAGTTTAAATAAAATAAAACAGTGATAAATAAAAGCTGTATGAATAAGAGAGGGATGGAGGGAATGAAGCTATTAATGAACTGTGAGATACGTCTGCTGTACAATTGCAATGAGTACCAACTGTTTACTTGAAGAGCACCATTATATAATAAACAATAAGAACCTCTATGTGTGGGGAGGTAAGCTCAAGCCCCTTTGTTTCCTTCCAACATGCCACTATGAATAACCATGAGAAAATTCCAGCTGTAGATCAGGGGTCCCCAACTTCCAGTCCACAGGCGGCTACCAGTCCATGGCCTGTTGAGAACCGCACAAGCAGCAGGCAAACACACAAAGTTCCATTTGCACATGCACAGGATTAGATTGCCTATGTTCTATATGCAAATGGTTGAATCCTAGACTACTGTTCTGATTGGTCCAGATAAGTAAGAAGTGGATTGGTTCA
>BHFT01015145.1:0-50904 GCA_004320025.1 Laticauda laticaudata | reverse complement strand
GTAGGCCAGACAAGGAATAATGGATGGAAACTGAACAAGGAGGGATTTAACCTGGAAATAAGGAGAAACTTTCTGACCGTGAGAACAATCAACCAATGGAACAGCTTGCCTTCGATAGTTGTGGGAGTGCGATCACTTGAGACTTTCAAGAAGAGATTGGACTCCCATCTTTCAGAAATGATGTAGGGTCTCCTGATTGGGCCGGGGGTTGGACTAGATGACCTACAAGGTCCCTTCCAACTCTGATTATCTGTTATTTGATGTATCTTAATAATTTTAAGTATTTCACATCTGGTTATAGCCAAATGCATAAGCATTAGTGTTTAAAGAATTTTCACTAATTGAAATTGTTCTTTTTTTTCTTAATTACTGAAAACATTTAAATTCTTACTTTCAAAAATTCCAAATTATTTTCTTAGCAATTTAGTTCCCTGACAAGCTTAGATCTTAAGAATTTGTTGTGAACGTGATAGATTAGCATTAGCTTATGCTACTTTGATTTCATGATATACAGTATTTGTGCATATTATACAGTCAAATATTTTAGAATGTACTCTTAGAATGAACTGAATCCTTCATTTTGATTTTTGTGTGTGTTTTCATCATACTTAGATTCTAATAAGATAATTTACAGCACTGGAGATACTTTACAACATCCATGCTACATTCCTGGAACTTGTATACAGTCTTCTTCCAGTATTTTTGATCCTGTTACCAACTCTGATTATGAAAATTCTGTTTCAGGTAAAATTTACAAATGATCTCTAAAATGAAGGAATGATTGAGAAATATGGATGAGCATCCCAAGAGTTATTTGAAGATAGTAAATTCTGTGCTCCTTTTTAAGACCACTGGCTACAAATGGCACAGTTGTTGAACAAATGAAATATTTATTTGGGAGGTCTGATTTATAAAGAAAAGTTCATTAATCAGATTTTAATTTTCTCAGTTTTTAAATATACACTAGCGTCAAATAGTTTCATCTTTGGAACTAAAGATGCTAAATAACTTTTCAATAAGTAGTTCTGGTTGTGATAGTAGTTCTGGTTGTATAATTCTGTATGGTAGTTCTGGTTGTAATAGGTAGTTTTAGTTGTATAATTCTGCACAATGGATATTAAAAGTTATATTGAAAGTACCAGTTGACATTTTATGTATTAGTAATATTAATATCTGGAAGAACAATGAAAATTGTTTTTTTGGAAGATTTCTGGCAAAGAAAGCTTATATGAAGGAAAGTACCATTCAGGTACCATCTGGTTTATTTAATTCAAAATCTGTTCTTTGAACCTTGCTTGGGAATTATTCGTCAGCCAGTAGAACTGATAGAAAGAAAGAAAATGAAGCTTACTTCAAAGGGAGACCAATATAGAATGAATTATAGTAATCAAGACAGTTAAGACTTGGTTCATCATAGCTAAATCAGAGCATTTCATAAAATACTAAAATTGGAACACCAAATCTTATTTTCTACAAAAGATCTTCTGGCAAGAAACAAGTTATTGAAGTAATTCCCTGTTAGGAGAATGAACACATACAGGGAGACATATTGAGAGTAGTGTTTGAATAATACACACACAGCACACAGATACACTGTGCAGTAAATGTAGGTTTTTACTTCCAGAANCAAATTTCATACACAGTCCAAAGCCATTCACAGGTAAGATCAGTCAGTTTTTAGTCCAGGGATAATCCAATAACAAAGTCCAGTATCAAAAACAGTTCAGTATCAGTCTTTCAACAAATCCAAGAATATCAGTATGGCTGGCTCAATGAAACCTCTTGCTAAGTTTTTGTCTATATATTTGCACACATTTGCACATTTCTTGCATTTCCCAGGGTGTCATGGCATATATTTGGGGTTTTGATAGTTTTGCCCCAGAAATGATTTCTATAGTACTGTCTCATGGTGGGGAGATACGATATCACACTCAGACTTGCTGAATACTTCAGCAAGGTTTTGATATTCTTTTGGGATCTGTCCAACTTCTGGGGTTTTGTCAGAGGTGACTGCCAGTTGTTCTGGTGAACCCTCTGGAAGAGTTCTCTGTGTGGGCAGTACTTATATTTGATGGTGAGAAAGGTGTTGGCTTCCCTTTGCTATCCTCAGTTTGCAGCTACCCCCCTGCCTCTGTCATTTTGGGAGTCACTATGAATCAAATGGTTTCCCAGTGATCTTCTAGCTCTAGTCTCACTGGTTCGGTTAAGTGAGTGTCATAGGTTCCTCCCAACAGGGAGCCATCTACTTGTTTGAAACGGGTTGGCTGGGTCAGCTTTTTCACTCTGATCTCCAGTTTCAGGACCATGATTAGGTTGATTAGGCACCTAGTGCAGCCTGAATCTATTAGGGTTTGAAAAGTCCCCTGAATTCCTGTTTTTGGGGGCGTGAGCCGCATTAGGAAGACGAAAGGGCGAACCGGTCCACTCACCATTGGATCGTTTTTGCCATCATCGTCACTGTCATAAGAATCTGGCAACTGATCACTGTTGCCTGAGATTTCCCCCCCGTTCGGCTGGGTGGAGTGGGATCTCTGCTGCCCGAAGGAACAACTGGGATGCCTTGGTCTGGGGCATTGTTCTGGTCGTGCTCTAGGGTTGGTTTCCGACTTGGTTTCAGGTATGAGGTTGTGCACACCCTTGCCATATGCCCTACCCCCCACATTGGTAATATTTAAATAGATTTTGTGAGAGTGATGGTTTCAGGGCTGGTCATCATGCTGTGGTGTCCTGTCGGCTGGGTGGTCTCTGATCTGGCTATCCTCTCTCTTTGGCTCCCAATGGCTTTCTCGTATCATTAACATGTAATGCCCCATCAACTTTTATGGCCACTCGGAACCACTCAGAGAGTCATTTCGAGATGTCCTGATTGGCAGTTACTTTGCTAATTTGCTTGTCCAGGCTGGTTCTGAAAAAATGAACCAGCATCCATTCAGGCAAAAGGGGTATCTTCCCACTGATTCATTTCCTTGAGGGGCTGCCCTCAAGGCTGCTGAGCTCATCTTCCACGTACGGATCCTCCTCTGCCTCCTCAAATCTGAGAAGTTGTAGGAAGTCATCTACGTCATGTAGTTGGGGACCTCTTCTCTTGTGGAGGGTTGCTAGCTATCTTCTTGCTTCTCCCTCTAGCCCCTAAGAAATGACATTCACCATGGCTCTAGGGGAGGGGTAGAGTTGTTCATAGCATTCCAGGTAGATCTCAGCTGAGCCAATGAATAAAGCTAGCTGGTCTGGTTCTCCATCAAATTTCCCCCTGAACCGGGGCAGTTGGTTGCGCTCTTCTCCTTCCTCTCCCTGTCACCCTCTATAAACCTGCACTTGAGGTGGTTCACCTTCCTCCCCAGCACACAGGAGGACTGCCTGCTACATGGGGGAGGCACTGGCTGCAACTGTGGGCTCTTTTTTCTTCTGGTATGTAAAGATGGAGGGCTGTGGTCTTGCCCGCTTCTCTCCACTTCAAAACGTCCTGTAAAAATTCCCCTCTGTTTTGGGTGGCAGGACAGGCCATTATCTCAAATGGTGGCCTGTTCAGATCCCTTCCTCAGCTGCTCTATGGATCTCCCCAGGGATTCCATCAGGTACTTATCTGGTTTTCTCCCTTCTAACGGAACAGGTTTCTCCTCTTTGGAGTTGAAGAGGAGCTGTTCTCCTTCTGTAATTATGCTGTCAGTTTCTGTTTTCTTCTGGCTATAAGCCAAGCTTTCTCCTGATAGCCTCCGCCATGGCTGCCTGAGTTTCTCTCCATGCACCCCAATGTTGGGGAGCGATGGAAGAGACTGGGACGCAGCACCCCAGTGATTAATTAGGAGAGTTGGCTATCTGTCAGGATTCCAGCAGTTACTCCAATTAATTCATGAGCCTCAAGCCACACTCCCAAAATTAAAAAGGATTTATTTGAAGTTAATATTCTACGTCTGGCACGAACCTGGACGTAGCCAACTCTGAGATAAATAATTCACTGTCACCCTTGATCCTGCTTTCCCCCTGACCCCTCTGGGTGTATCATCCAACGAAAAACCTCCATAGCCAGGAGTCATCAATCATGCTCTCCAATTAGATTTTTTTGCAGCAGAAGCTTCAGTCATCTAATCAGTCTTTGAAGAAAAATATGAATGGAATCCTGCCCACATGCTTTTATCTTTCTGATGACATCAATTCTACCTCATATTAACTGCGACACTTAATGAACTGTACAACTGAACTCACACAAGCCAACCTTCTACAATGCAGTAACAAATTGGACAAGAACAACTAGTAGCCAACAACCACTAGACTGAACTGCCTCGATCTCATCTTCTGCAATAGTTGAATTCAGTTGTTATGGAATAACAAAATTAAGAACCCCTTTTCCAACAGTGGACCACAACATGGATTGACCTTTGTTCAACATACACCATACAAAAATCATCACAATTGGACTGGAATTCCCCAATTATAACTTTCAAAAAGGCAACTATGATCTTATAAACACAATCTCTCATCCTTGATGGCAATTTCTATTCAACTGGATGCAATACTGTAGAAGACCCATTACAACAAATTTTTACTTTGGTCAAAAGAGTCAGCAACTATATGTACTCAAGAACCAACTCCCAAAACCAGAAAAAACAAATTACCCAAAAAACAACAATAAGAAATCACTTCGGCAGAAAAACAAAAATCTGCAGTTCATGTTGCCAAAACTTCAAAAGCTGATTACAAAAAATTTATGCCACAAAAGATAAAAGACCTGAATGCACCAATTATCATATTAATACAAAAAGAAAACCTCACACCAATTCCACCCGCACTTTCTGTCAATTTTGTAAGCAACAAACTAAAAGACTCAAAGGTCCATCCCACCCCACTGAAAGCGACCAATGGGAAAAGACTCGCAACAACGACGCCAACAGAGCAAACCTTTTTAATACATCTTTGACTCAGTATTTGTAAACCAGCAATGGATCATGCCCAGTATTTTCCTAGCTGAACCAAAGACAACTACAATGATCTAATACATATCGATTTTACAGAAGACAATGTTGAAAAAGCCACCATGCAAACTAAAACCATCTCTATTGGGACCGAAATGGAATATGTGCCTACTTCTTGAAAAAAGCTATCGACTGCCATAGCTGAAATCTCTAATCATAAATCTTTGAAAAATTTTTCAAGACCAGCTTCTATGCCAAAACTATGGTCACAAGCCCACGGTTAATCCCCATTTCAAAACGGGAGACCCCAGCCTAACGAAAATTACAGACCATCTCTTTATGCTGCATCACCTGTAACAACCTGGAATCAATTATTAATCCAATCCATCATCCTCCACTTAGAAAACAAACAAACCTACTCTCTAATAAACAATTGGGTTTCAGAAAAAGAACTATTCTTGTAATCTCTTCAACTCGTGACACTGCAACATATGGACTTACATAATCGATCAGGGCAAGCAAAGCCATTATATAACTTCTGTAAATCCTTTGATTCAAGTAGTACATGACCAAACTACTCCTAAAACTAAAATCTTACAGTGTCTCTGGACACTTGCATTAATGGCATAGAAGCAAACAAATGTCAAATATTGGCGAGTTTTCTGTTCAAAATTTCGTGTACCTGTCAACAGTGTGTCCCCCAAGCAGTGTTTTAGGACCAACTTCTTCATACTCTACATAAATGACCTCTGTGATCATATTAAAGAGCAACTGCATTCTCTTGCTGATGATGTAAAGCTATTCAACACCACAGACAATACTGCTACCTTCAAAAACCTCGGACTGTGTATCAGGAATGGTCAAACAAATGGCAACTTCAAATCTCAACACAAATAAATGCTCTGGTCCTACATATTGGCAAAAAATCAAAAAAAAATAAAATACAGGCTGAATTTTAAGACCTTGTTGTGATCCAAACTCTGCCAAGGATCTTGGGAGTACTCATCTCTAATTATCTAAGTGCTAAGGCCACTGTAACTACATCGCCTAAAGGCATTAAGAGTTGTCTAAACCCTAATCTTACATACCTTTTTCTCTGGTAATATCTGGCAATATTTGCCACTACTAATGGAGCAACAAAACATTGCCAGACCAATACTCGAATACAGCTCTCAGCTCTGGAACCCACATTACTGTATCTGATATTAACACAGTGAGAAAGTCCAGAAATATTTCACAAGAAGAGTTCTCCACTCCTCTACTCATTGCAGAATAACCTTATGCCATCAGACTCGAAATTCTAGACCTAGAAAACCTGGAACTATGAGCCTTCGGTCCGATCTAAGTATAGCTATATAAAATCATACATTGCAATGTCCTACCTGTCAATGAATACTTCAGCCTTCAACCATAACAACACAAGAAAGCAAACGATAGATTACAAACTCCAAGGTTAATTGCACGGAAACTTTATTGCAGGAAATATGACTTTAGCAAAGAGTGGTCAATGTCTGTAATTACTGACTCTCTGGTTTTCTTCCCCAAACCTCAAAAACTTTAACCTTAGACTGTCTACTATTGACCTCACCCCTTTCCTAAGAGGTCTGTAGGGAGCATGCATAAGCTCACCAACGTGCCTACCGTCCCTCTCCTCTTGTTTCTTTTATTTTTTTTATTTTTTCTTATATGTATCCATGTATTCACAACTATGTTTTTACTTATACCTATTATCTTGTGAGCAATTGACAAAAATAAATAAATTAATTAATCAATAAAAATAAACACTTTCGATTCCACACTGTTGTCTGCTGTTTGAAAACATCCCCCTTCTTTCTGTTGTCAACTATAAAATGTGTATACAAAATGTTTTATGAGTTGGCAGACATATTCATAATCAAGTCTAACTATTTAATATGAAGCTTTGACTTTTATTTTATTGGATAAGTACTTATATTTCCAAAGTAAGAAATAGACACTTTACTGATTATTGGAGCATAATCACATACATTTGGACATACCTGAAGCATTTGGTTTTGTTTTCAGCAAAAACTGAATGTTAAATAACTAAATAATATGTAATGGTTTGCTAGCAAGTGGGACAATGAGAACTAAATTACTGTATTTTTATGCAGAACTGGAAAAAATCCTTGAAAATGAAAACATAAAGAAGCAAGAGGCTGTCATCCAAAATAAATTGGTTAGGAGGAATACATCTCATGAATTAGTTTTTCCTGCAGAAGGCACAGCAAAATATACTTTCTTCCAGAAAATTGTAATGGCAGCTCAGAACTGGTTTACTCTTTTTGGTTGGTCTAAAGGACCAAATCCAATTTCAATTCCATATTCTCTAAGACGGTAAGAGCAGATTGTTATCACAGACAACTTTTTTTAAATGAATGCTTTATTAAACTTAGGAAATATTTTAGTATGAATTGGAAAAAAGAGCAGTGATTTATATTTATAGTTGTAAACTAAACAACCCTTGACTTATTGGGTCATTGTTTTACTGGTATTTCCTTACCAGATTTCTCAGTGTTTTCAACAATAGTGAAGCATCTGATGTGTTGTTTTCAGTGGAAAAGTTCTTAAAAATTCAGGAAGATGTTCAGAGATTTGTCTATCTTGAAAACAGTCCATGTTGAACTGTATGGCAGTCAAACATCTGAGCATGGGAATGTTTTACTCTCTTTTGTATTATGCCACAAAACCTTGTATAAAATTTGTCAAAATTCGATTCCATGGGGGTCATGGATTCTGGATTTTGGATTGCGAATGCATTCTGTAACTTATCCCATTTAAGGTACATTAGTTCATCACTGTTGCCCTGTGATGTACCATTTCACCCAGTTAAAAATTACACACAAAGAGTTATGCACAGATAAATATGAGAGTTCCAATATGAGAAACCTCTGTCCAAATTGTTATTGATGCATTTCCTCAATTCAAGTCATTTCAGCTGGTGTCATGGAATACATCTTTGGTTTTGGCAGTTTTGCCCTGGGTTCTAACTGTATGGCACAATCAGTGGCTTGATGGGGAGATAAAACATTGCATTCCTCTTCACTGAATGCCTCAGCCAAGTCTCTGTATTGTTTGGCTACTTGGGGAGTACCTGGAAGAAAGTCTGAGGCGGTGGCTGCTGTTTCACTTTTTGGACCCATGTTGGGTAGTAGTTTCTTAGTGGGTGGAAGGGGGGGTAGTGGGCTCACCCCAATTATAATTTTTCAGTATCCATCCTCTCACTTGATGATAGGGGCCATTTTTGTTGATTGATTTTGCAGTGTAATTTGAGGGTTGTTGCATACCACACTTGTCGCGTTTCAGGTATTCCTCTAATGTTGCAGGCTTTTTTTTACTTGTTCTGGGTCAATGGCATTTTTGAAATAGTGCAAGATGATTCTTTCAGGCCCGTCCATGAGGTGGGTTGTGACCCTTTTAAAGTCCCATACAAAGTCTGGTAAGGGTCGCTTGCCTTGTTTCATTTCCATTAATTTGTCCCCATTTTCCACCACTCTGTCTGGATTTTCAAATTGGACAGTTCCTTTTTGTTCCTATGCCAGCCACACTCCATGACCTTGAACTAACAAAATAATTTTATTTTGTTTCCTTAGAGCTACTCAATTAAAATCACCCCCTCCCACTTTCTCAAGCTATGTGGCAGTGTTGAATAAGGTTTCCAAAGCATATTTTAATGTATGAGTTGACCAGCCCGTCAGCTTTGGAATTCATATTTAGAATCAGAAGCTTTCACGTTGCTACATTCCTGTGCCTGGAATAGTAGGGGGGATTTTAGAGTGTTGGTAGTTAGACATAATAGCATTCTTCTTTTTGGTCAAGGTCATGTTATTCTTCCACCTGGAGGAGGAGTGGTTGAAGGGATGTCTCAAGTTGGGACAGTTGATGATTGGACCATATGATGGACTGATGGGTTGGGTTTTGACTTTTGAATTACTAAAAGAAAACCTGGAAGTCTCAGATTTGGATTTTCCCAGATGTGCCAGGAATACCTATTCTAATAAAAGGAAACTGAGAAAATTCCCTTCTCAAGAGTTTTTGATTGGAGTTGGATTTTTCTGGAATTTTGACATTGACTATGCATAATATTCTATTCATAATATATCTTTTTAAATAAAATAATATAAATGTTCATCCTATTTGGTTAAATTAATTATTAGTCAGTAAACCATATTTTCCCATTGTTGTTTAGAAGGCCTTCCTCAAAGACCTGAGTTTTTGCCCAGACCGTTGATGTGTGTGTCTGTGTGTGTGTGAAGCCCCCTTGCTTCCTTCTTTCTGGGCTTGTTGTTCCTGCCATTTTTTATTTTTTGTTTAGTACTGCATCAGTTGTTTTTGTTTAGTTGTCATGCTACCTAGACTTTTTGGTAGTCAGACAGCATATCAAATAGTAAATACAGTCAGTCCTTGACTTACAACAGTTCATTTACTTACCATACGAAATTATAATGGCACTGAAAAAAGTGACAACCGTTTTTCATATTTACTACTGTTGCAGCATCCCCATGGTCATATGATCAAAATTCAGATACTTAGTAAATGACTCATATTTAGGAAGGCTGTAGTATCCCGAGGTCATGTGATCGCTTTTTGTAACCTTCTGACAAGCAAAGTCAATAGGAAAGCCAGATTCACTAAAGAACCATGTGACTAACATAACAACTTCAGTGATTCACTTAACAACTGTGGGAAGAAAGGTCAAAAAATGGGGCAAAATTCACTTAAATATTTCACTTAGCAACAGAAATGTTGGGCTCAATTGTGGTCATAAGTCAAGGACTACCTGTACGACAAAATAACAAAATATTCCAATAGGAGGTTCTTTAATTTACCTTACTTTTAATAATAAAACAGATTTCTTTGTATCCTCTAGTGATATTTGTAAAATTCAAATGACTTCATCAGATGAAAAACTTAAGCTAAATCTTGGTAAGGATACCAAGACAATTTATGACATGTTGACTCATTTAAGTGGACAATTATTGCCTGGAATTAGTTCAAGTCAAGTTTTGCCTTTTGATCCCATCCAACGAGTGGTGCAACTTCACTGGCAACATTCTACAATGATCACTTTTCTTAAGTATGTGCTTTGAAAGTACTAGTATGATTTGCATATAGTTTCAAAAGTTTTCTAGATGTGTACATATTTATTGAAGTACTAATATTATGCTAGACCATTCTGAAATAAAATATTAATTTGAAGACTGACCTCAAAAGCCACATATAGATACACTGGCCAGAGGTCATATTCCATATATGAAAGAAGGTAAAGGCAAAAATATAAAATCAATATTATTTCAATTAAAAGGTGCTAACTTATTTCATAGGCAAATAGTTTTAATTATCTAATTTGTAAAATTAATAAAGCATGTAAAAGTACATATATTAGCCCTCCTTCCTTCCATCAAATGCAGTCAATAAGAAGATGGTGATAAAATGACGGGAATAGGGACAGAACTGGGAAAAGATGAGAAAGGGAGTTATAATTTGGGATGGAAAAGAAGAAAAGAAAACAGCTGTTTGTAAAAAGCCCAACAAGCATTCAGGCTGCATTTTGCAATCATAAACCTATGTATACTTAACCTGTAGAAAATTCTATTGCATTCAATGGCTTTTATTCCCAAGTATCCTTAGGATTCCTATTTTTTGGTTGTGAAATCCTGCAATAGTCTACTCCTCTATTCAAGAGGGACAAATATTCTTATGAGAAAAAGTAATCTGTTTTAAGTATCTTTTTTGGAGGATATAAGATTTCAAATATATGGGAATGGATAAAATATGTTGAAGTTAGTCATTCTTTTTCAATATTTTGCATTGTTTCTATTTATTACTTTGCTTTTGATGTTGACTTTAGAAGTCAAGGAGCGTCTCTTTCCCACATTATGCCTCAGTTTCTTCTTGACTTCAAAGATTATACGATATGGTCCCATTTGCAGCTTATGCTGAAGGTAATTTATCTAGTTGAACTTCATTTGTTTAATGTTAATATACTGTAATAATTCAAAATATTTTTCTCTGGTTGTATGAATCATACTATAATATGTAAATCTACCACTTTTTATTTTGTTGTGAGTTATTTACAAGCTATAGCCAGCAGTAGTGCTTCAATGAAACTTATATTAAGAGGAAATACACAGATTTGTTAAGGATGTTTGCTGGAAATATAACATGCTTCCCCCCTCCTTTCCTACATGACAATCTTAACTCACTGAAGCATATTTATTTGAAAGCAGATCACGTTACCAAATAAATATCGGTATAATACCATTTTTATAATCTTGTATAGTATTTTGAACACAGCATTTCTGCATCCACAGATTTATTAATGCTACTAATTTATTACACCTCAATGCCACCCAAATATGCAGAACATCTTAATAATTTTATTTCAGATAATACTTAATGTTAGTTCATTGTGGTAGATGATGAAAGAAAACCAAAATGTAAATTAGAATTATTTTATTTTTATTGAAAGATTCAAAAATCTAATGAAGATGAGAGTTATATTTATGTTTTGGATGACTCTATCTTTGAGGCTGTGAGTAAGCGAGCCTGGACAGATGTGCTAATTCAAATATACAAGGTGAGATGAGTAAGTCTTTATTCACACAAACTTGATTGACATAATGTAAAACCATTGCTTGTTTTAGCTGTAATTATGATCGTGCAAAATAAAGTATAATCCTTTTATTTATATATGTAAATATGTATTGGGGTTTATGAATTTGGGCAAGGCACATATTGCATAAATAGTGACTAAAAATAACTTCACATTAGTATATACATCAATCTGAAAATTGGACAATTTAACAGCAATTTTGTACTGAAAGAAAAATAAAATTCCCACTGAAGAATGTAGACTCAATCTGGACCCTGAAAATCTTTAGTGAAGTTTCTGAAAGTTTGAAAAAGACATGTTGTCTAATAAAAAAAGAAACTTATCAGAAGAGATGCTATGTAAGAACATTATTCAGATGAGTACAACCAGAGGTGGTATTCAGCCGGTTCACACCAGTTCGGCAAACCGGTAGCAAGAATTTGGCGTGGGTCGCCAAACCGGTAGTGACTTCTGGCTGGCCATGCCCCCGACCAGGTTGCCCAGTTGCCTCTCACTCGCCCCTTCTGGCTGCTCAAGGTTCGAAGTTCATTCAACTTTTCTGGCTGCTCGATGTTCACCCCACCCACCCGCGCCCGCCCTATATATGTTGCCTTCACCATGTGGCTCAGCTAATTGCCTTACCAGTTTGTTGTAATGACGAGGCAGTCAAGTTGATTGATCATGAACAACTGGATCATAATCTTTATTGGAGTACAGTCTTGCATTTATACACATTTTTAGTTATCCTCCAACATTGGTTAACTTTGGTTACTGCTTAACTTTCATTACTGTTCAGCACAGTAATCCATACAATTAATTATCTCTTAAATAAAGTGTCTAACGTATGTTTACTTCCCCTCTCAATCCTCCTTTACGATCAGTGGCACTTTTGTTGCCTGAGTTGTATTTGCTTGGAAACATTCTTTATCTGGTTGCCATTCAAGATTGGAACTTCTTGCCCAATCTACAACTCCTACACCAGTTGCTTTGTTAATGCCTGCGTCAGCTCAGGCTCACACCATGGTAAGCAACTTGCATGCCTCCTGCTGACCCCCGGCCCCCCCCCCCCCCCCCAGTCTCGGACCCTAAATTGGCTTTGGTGTAGAGCCCTAGGGATGTTCACATGCTATTTCTGAGGCCTCGGAACCACCAGCTGCCTGGCTGATTGGGGAATGCATGATTTCCCAGCACCAGCCTTGCCTTGGAGCTTCTGTCCACTTCGCCATCCTTGCTTTCTCAGCCGATGTGAAGCGCGGATGGTGTCACCCATTTTCCTCCTTCAAGAGGCCCCTGGCCTGGCCTTAAGTCTCCTCACTCCTCCCCTACGTCATCCATGGCCACGAGCTTAACTTTCCTCCAGCGGCTGCTGCCAGGGAAGGGCAAGCAGGGCTGAGAGCACTGGGCTCCCCACCAGCCCACATCTTGCCCACATCTTGCCCCGCTTGTCATGAGGATGCCTGCAGCCGCTGCCTCTTTTTTTGTCGTGCAAGAATCTCCTAGCGTGATTGCCTGGCCAGCCAGAACGGGTGGGCCGGGGGTTTTTTCGCTCCTCACCTGATGGCAGTGCGGGCTCAATGGGGTGGACCTGTGATGCCAGCCGCGCATCTGGTGCCTTTGCTGCGTCTTCCAGTTCCAGCGCACTGGTCAGGCCTGCAGACAGAAGCGTTGCCCTGGCTTTGCCCGTTGCTCCTGCCACAACTTTCAGGGGAGAGGGAGGCAATAGTCACGATGTGCGCCCTGCCTCCCCGCAAAAGAGTAGCAGTTGAGAGATGGCGAGGAACGCTGGCGCCTTTTTGCTCCCTGGTGCACGGACAGAGCAGCTGGCAGGCCAGCGTTTTCTAGGCAGGCTCAACCTGCCCCATGTCCGAGCGGCCAGCATGGCCAGAACCTGGAGGAGCAAGGGAGGGAGAGCTGCCAGCCAGAAAGGGCAGGCCCAGGCTTTCCTTCCTTTCCACCGAGTTGCAGCCGGGCTCCAGTGCGTGGACCTGCATGCCAGGGCTGTGCCTGTTCCGCTCCACCCGCAAGCAGGTTTCGTTGCTGCTTTCTGTGGAGGCATCGGCTCTGTGCAGGAGCTGACTCCAAGCAGGAGGAATGTCTGTCTGATGCGCGGCGGAAGAGGATGCCTGCCAAAGAGGGGAAGAGTGGGACTCCCGGGGCTGCCTCCATGAAGGGCGAGCAGCTGCCGACCATTGCAGCACTGGCCACTCCACCACGTCGCTTTGCTGCCTTCTCACGCCAATCCCAGTCGAGAGCCAGGTGTGTGAGTGTGTGTGTGTATGTGAGAGAGAGAGAAAGAGGGAGAGAGAGCAAGAAGAAACAAAGGAAGAAAGAGACAAAGAAAGGAAGAAAGAGAAAGAAAGGAAATAGGAAGAGAGAGAGAACAAAGAAATAGGAAAGGGAGAGAAAACTTTTAAAATTGTTCCATGAGTTATGTTCATATTTATATGTGTATGATTGTCGCCTACACCGTAGAGAGGAGTTTTTTGCTGCCTTTCGTTTGGTGCCGCGCAGGCGGCGTAGGTTTTCAGGGGCGTTTAGCGTGCGATGGTGGAATATCGGTATAGTGCCAAAGCCATAGAGATGACAGGGGGTGGTTGAGACAAGTTGGAAAGGGAAGTGTATGGAGGTCTTCTAGTCCAACCCTGCTGCTCAGGAAGGAAGAGGCTCTGAGATGTCAAGATCTGGGTAGAAATTCCTGGGAGGAGAGTGGCTCAGAATAAACGAGAATAACTCTTGGATGGGACCGTGAGGGGGAACCCTATGACCATTAAACAGGGAAATGTTGTCCGAAGTCTTTTGCTTAAAAGAGATGTCCAGTGTGTAGAGCACCCAAGGAGATTCTTGAGGCAAGCAGTTGCCAGCTGGTTAATTGTTTGTCGACTGTGCAGGAGGTTTCTCCTTATTTGTTAGGTGCTGTGCTCGTCTTTGTTCATTTCCGATCCTTTCTGGTGCTTTGGAAGAATTATATTGTTTGTTCTTCTGGTGCTTTGGAAAATAAACATTGCCCCCTTCCTTCTGGCAGTTACCCTCTAAAAGCCGTCTGTCACACTCCTGGGTAACATGTGAGCCATTTTCTTTCCTTTCAGTGGTCCCATGAAAATACACTGCTCAAAAAAATAAAGGGACAAATCCTAGATCTGAATGAATGAAATATTCTTATTAAATACTTTGTTTTCCATTACCATAGTTGAATGTGCTGACAACAAAAATCACACAAAAATTTTAATGGGAAATCAAAATTTAGTAACACATGGAGGTCTGGATTTGGAGTTACACTCAAAATTAAAGTGGAACAAAACACTACAGGGCTGATCAAGTTTGATGTAATGTCCTTAAAAACAAGTCAAAAAATGCAGGCTCCAACTTAGTTGTGTGTTTTTGGCCTCTTGCTGCTCTGTTTATGACCTTCACCTACAATGTCCTGGGCATGGCTCCTTGATGAGGTGGTGGCAGATGGTCTCCTGTGTTTTTTAATGGACCGTACCCTGAGGGATATTCCCACACTGCTGGACGTAAAGCATCCCCAACTCAGACGATCTGTGGCTGGCAACAGTTGCACCTAGACAGTCTGTGGGCAACAGAACCTAGCAGTCTGTTGGGGATGAGAGCGAGACTTGATGTCCCGGATGTGCTCAATTGGATTCAAGGTCTGGGGAACGGGCGGGCCAGTCAATGCCATTCATCTTTGCAGGAACTTAGCTGGACACACTCCAGCCACATGAGTCTTGCATTAGGAGGAAACCCAGGCCAACGTGCACCCGCATATGGTCTCACAAGGGGGATCTGAGGGATCTCATCTTGCTTTACCTAATAGCAATCAGGCTACCTCTTGGCGAGCACATGGAGGGCTGTGGCGGCCCCCTAAAGATATGCCATCCCACCATTATGACGCCACTGCCAAAAACATCAATGCTGGAGGATGTGCAGCAGCAGAACATTCTCCACGGTGTCTCCAGACCCTGCTTACATCTGTCACATGTGCTCTAGTGTGAAACCTGCGTTTCATCTGTGAAGAGCACAGGGCACCAGTGCGCGAATTTGCCAATCTTGGTATTTTGGCAAATGCCAAATTGTCCTGCATGGTGTTGGGCTGTAAGCACAACCCCCACTGTGAACGTCGGGCCCTCATACCACCTCAATTGGAGTTCTGTTTCTGACTGTTTGAGCAAACACATGGCACATTTGTGGCCCTCTGGAGGTCATTTTTCAGGGGTTCTGGCAATTGCTCCTCCTGTCCCTCTTGCACAAGACGAGGTAGCAGTCCTGCATGTTGCTCTGCTAGGCCTCCACCACGTTCTCCTGATGTTTTACTGGCCTGTCTCCTGGTAGCGCCTCCATGCTCTGGACACTACGCTGACAGACACAGCAAACCTTCTTGCCACAGCTCGCATCGATGTGCCATCCTGAATGAGCTGCACTACCTGAGCCACTTGTGTGGGTTGTAGATTCCGTCTCATGCTACCACTAGAAAGCACCGCCAGCATTCAAAAGTGACCAAACCATCAGCCAGAAAGCATAGGAACTGAGAAATGATCTGTGGTCACCACCTGCAGAACCACTCCTTTATTGGGGATGACTTGCTAACTGACTGTGCTTTCCACCTGTTGTTTATTCCATTTGCACAACAGCATGTGAAATTGATTGGCAATCAGTGTTGCCTAAGTTTGATTTCACAGAAGTGTGATTGACTTGGAGTTCCCTTCATTTTCCCTAAGCGTTCCCTTCATTTTTTTGAGCAGCGTTCATCTATAGTATGTAGATAATAAGGTAAAAAAAAAGGTGATCAACATTTTTATAGAACTATAGATATGTTGAAGCTGGGTGTGCAAGGAATGGCTGGGAGGGGAGAAGCCAAGTGAGGCACCTCTTGACGTGAGTGACATTGAGTTGGCCATACCCACCCTCATCATATGACCACCAAGCCACACCCACCCAGTCACATGACCACCAAGCATGCCCACCCCAGTCACATGGCCACCAAGCTACACCCACCCAGTCACATGACCCTAAGCCATGCCCACCAAATAAGCCATGCCCACAGAACCCGTAGTAAAAAAATTTTAATCCCACCACTGAGTAGAACACTCTACTGCACCCCAAAACACCAGACCACCTATAGAAGATTGTCCAATACAATGGATACCCATGCCACTTTATCAAAAATTGTCTGACCATTTAACAAGCACAACAAGCAAAAGCTATAGAAAGGTTACCACTGCCATATTTCAAAAAACATATCAGAAAGAACTGACAAACCATTTTAACTTATCAATATGGCACATAAATCAACTAAGCTCTCCAGAACATTTTATTATAGGTTATCTAAAAAAACCCATAGCCCAAGAAGAAGAAAAAAAAACAGAAGCTATTTACAACATACATGTAATGACTGTACAGCTACTTTGTAGGACAGACAGACAGAAGACTGAACACCAACTAGCAGTCAGAAGACATGATGAAAATTAATCTTATAACACATGGACAGATCAGCCATAGTGTCAGGGTTCTGACCAACACCCTAATTAAATCATGAGCCTTGACCCAACCTTAAAAAGAAATCCAATTATTTATGTGGAGCTTCATGTCAGCATGTTCCAAGTGAAGCTAACTCTGACCCCACATAATTTACAGTCTGGCTCTGATCCTGTCCCCCCCCCCCNCCCCCCCCCCCCCCCCAAGATGTGTCATTCTCCAATGAAGCAATTTTGCTGGTTGTAGAGATCATTCCCCTCCGGCCACTGTGTGTAACCCCAGAGACGGCCTTGACAGAGATATGGCTGGAATGTGCTTTTGTTTTGAGTGATATGCTGCAAGTTCATTTTCCCATCCTCCTTGCCTATGGCAACTCGAAAGCAGGTCAGGAATGCTTTGCTAGTTGACATTTGGCTCCCATCATTTCCTTAAGGCAACCTATGCAAAGCAAAAACAACTTGAGTACAGGTTTAGATTTCAGGGTTGTGATCCTTACTCAGGCTTGTTTGAGTTGTCTGCATGGAATTTAGCTATGAGGCGGTGAGCCTGGATATTCCTACTCTTTACCCAAGACATCTCTGATAAGGGGTAGCCCTCCCATTTGATTAGGTATTGAAGCTGTTCTCCTGTGCCACCTTGAGTCGAGGATTTGCTGCACCTCATAATGGGTTTGGCCCCATATGACCATGGGATCTGGGGGCTCACAGGGTAGTGGTCTCAGGGTCGATCTGACCATGGGTTTTAAGAGGCTGCTATGGAACACCAGGTGTATCTTCCCTAGCAGTCAGGGCAATTTTAATTGCACCGTGACCGGGTTGATGATCTTCACTATGGGGAATAGCCCCATAAACTTTGGTCCCAGTTTCCTACTGGGAAGTTTTAACCTCAAGTACTTCATGAAGAGATAGACCTTCTCTCCCAGTTGGAATGGCCATTGCAGGGCTCAGTGTTTGTCTGCCTGTTTCTTATAGGTTTGTGCTGTTTTAGCTAGCGCTTTTTTGACATTCTCCCAGATACATAAACCACATTTACACACCATTCCAAAGTGAAGCCAACTGTGACCCCATGTAATTTACAATCCAGCTCTGATTATATTCCCCCCCCCCAAGGTGTCATCAGTCACATTTTCCAATGAAGCAATTTTATGGGTTGTAGTGATCATTCCCCTCCAGCCACTGTGTATAACCCTGGAGACAGCCTTGACAGAGATATGGCTGGAATGTGCTTTTGTTTGTTTTCTCATTCCCCTTGCCTATGTCAATTTGAGAGCAGGCCAGGGATGCTTTGTGAGTTGACACATAGTTTCAACTGGGAAACTGAACATCTTGGACTAGGTTAAATCCAGAGATGCTAGTGAATTTCTGGAAGTTTGGAATAAGTCATCAATAGAAACGTAAACCACATTTACACACCATTCAAAAGAGACAATAAAAAACAAGGAAGGAAAAAAGACCAGAATATATCCTCTGTGGCAGCCAACACTCAGGTGAACTTAAATTAACAGTTAAGTAAAAAAGAATACTACAAAAACTGGCAGGTGAAGCTCATATATAAGCAGTACTCACTCTCATTATTGAGTTGGATAATGAAATGTCTGCAAGCAAATGTCCAGAAACAATTAAGCTCGGAGAGAAAAAAATGTTTTCAAAATGCAAAGAAAATTATGAAAAAAATGGAAGAAGAATTTAGCCTATTTGCTAGAGACACAAAATTATAGGAACTAGGTTTTGTAGTTGGTAATTGCCTGAATATAAATATAAAAATGAAATCTAAAATGTACTGTGAGTTTGGGAACTAAACATGAAATATGTAAGGGTTGCCTCTCCTTCTAACTTAAGAAAGTGAAGACTCTTGAAATGAAGTATTTCAAAAGGAATCTTTTATGAAGTAGAAGTGACAGCAATACATCCAAAGTAGCATCTGAATACCCTTAGGCAAGGCAAATGGAATTAAAGCAAAAGAGGCCCCTCCCTTTAGCCAGATGAAGATTCTATCAATCCACAGGTATGAAGATGTTATTGTACCAGCTACTCTGAGAAACAGATAAGCTATGGCCATCTTCCACTGGCCATTAAAGTGAATCAACCCACATGGCCCTCTCTCCTTTCCATTCCCCAAGAGGTGAGAAAATCTCAGGGCACTTCGGCACCAGGATACAAGTTATACCAGTTGTCACAGGCAATACTAATGAATTGAATCCAAGGCTCCCCCTTCTCCCAATTGAATGGCAGTATCACTTTTAGGGATCTGACAAAATGATAATTGAATAATCTTCTTCAAGGTGGCTGGAATACTGAGTTATGAGTGCTGAGATGGAGAATGTGTTGCAATATGCAATATTCACTCATCGTAATGTTTAATTGATCTTAAAAATATTTACTTAGAGACATTTGTGTACTTCATGTAATCATTTATATTTCCATTAGAGCAGGAGTCATCACTCTTTTAGACCTCAGGGACCACCAAACTCATACTTTTAAATCCCAAGGACTACTAATATGATTTTTTAAAAAAAACATAATATATTTCATGTAAATTTTTTATTTTAATATTAAATATAAATCATACATATACATGTACATGCACATAAACATATACATATATATATAGTATTCAGCTTTGTTCGGGTATGTTCCAACGTCATCATAGTTGTGCTTTTAAAGTTGTAGCAACGTTTCAGCAGAATCTCATCTGCCATCATCAGGCTTCTGTATTTGTGTATATACAAAAAAAAACAAAAAACACAGACAGAAGAATTTAGAGAACACAGCAAGTAGACACACAGCAAACCTCAGAACAATAAACACACGCAACACCCAACCGATCATCGGATAAGAAAAGACCATATCTGCACAGCGCAGTTGGCTAAGCACCCAAATATCAAAACTGAAACAAAGCTCTGTAAAGAGTACTGACCAGCAATACAGAACACAATGAACCAATGACAGAAGCCTGATTGATGGCAGGATGAGATTCTGCCAATAAATCGTTGCTTAAACTTTAAAAGCACAACCTATGATGGCGTGGGAAATATGTACCGAACAAAGCTGCGAATACGGCATGCATGTAAGTACCCGATGAAAACTTAAGAAGAACAAAATATCAGACCGCGTCTGATGGTGAGGAAAAAAAAGAAAAGCCAGACCAAAACCACTATGAGAAGCTGGAAAGTTAAAAGAGCAGGAATGACATTGTGATCGTCAAAATTCTAATGCAGCTGCAGAGACAGACTCCCGTAAACCTGCTTCAAAGTTACAAATTTTCATCACAGCACCTAGCATGCCTAGAGCTACTTAGCCTTGTACATTGAAGTGAGAAATCGGATCTACGTCCAGGTATAGAGTGCACACAGAGAGAATTCGAATTGGATCAGGTGCTAAACACAAGATTTGCCTAGCGCTATTACCCGTGGAATTGAGCAGCAAAAATCTACCCGACTGGTACTATGGGGACAAGATAAAACGCGAGACTCGACAAGCTGAGAAGCTGAAACTGAAACCGACTTACAAAAATGAACCACTTTCTGGAAGAACTAATCGAGAATGTGATAACTGAAACAACCCCCCAACACACAGACAACCACCTGAAGATCATGTATACTAATGTTTCAACAGATAACTCACACAAAACAGAAAACAGAGGTCCTAACTAATAGATTCAATATGCTACTGATGCACTTCAAAATCCCCACAGAATCCATCATAACTGCTGATGTAGAATCACGCAGCCTGAACAAATTAAATACAGATGAAGCTGATCGAATTCTAACACCGAGGTTACGTCTATCATCCTAAGGGCACAAGCAGAGAGTCGCAAAGAAGAACTTATAGACAACAGACACTCAAGAAGAACTAAAAGCCTGCAAGCCCTAAAAAAAGGAATTAGCAGTATAACCATAGCTTTCCAGCAGACAAAGGGTAATGCCACAGTGGGTCAGTAGATGGGATTAGAATAAAGTACTGTGAAAACAAAAATGAACAGATCTAATCTGCCAAAGACTCTCCACAGTACAAACCCATAAGACCGTGCTACCTGCGCAACCACCATGATCTGGAAAAATTAACCCAAGATAGAAACAGTTAATACCACGCCACTATGAAACACACACACACACACACTCATCAGTCACAAATAAGAATAAGCAATACTTAACACGGGCACCCCCAGAAAACTATACGGGCCTTTGTCGTCAACAGATACCACAATAGGATAGGCAATCAACTTCTCAGACCGCACACGTCCACGGCTCAGAGGAGCACTCAACTGCTTAAAAACGCTAAGCTAAACACTTAGCAAAACAGCTTACAGATCCGCCATGCGTAGAGACTGCAGAGCTTCACAGTTGTACACGAAAACTCGAATAGCACCTTCTTGGAAATGGACCAATATCGAGCACAGATGGAATAGCAAGAAGATTCAGCTGTAATGTTTTGTAGCGATGGTTTCGATCTCTTCAGCATAATCAAGTCCTGATATTAAAGACAATTACCTCTTGAAATCATGAAAAATAGAATACAAACCAATACTCACCTCAATGTACAGATAACACTGCCTCACCACACATATTTCATCATATACAAGTGACAAAGATACAAGGCAAATGTAAAGGGGAGGCCTCTTGATTGGATCCACCGAACGTGTCCCCGTCCAGTTGCAAACACCTGTTCATTGGAAGAATTCGAATTCAGGAGCCCACCTGGTGTTAATGCAACCGCACGACACACCCAAAACTACATGGGTAAAGGAGATTACATTGATTCGACACATTTGTGATTTGGCCCTATGAGCACACACGAAAAGCCTAAATAATTTCTAACACACCTAAGACAGTCACCCCAAAGATCAAAGTTTTTTCACCATATGAAATAGGAAACAAAGCAACGCTACGATTTCCAAAGATGTACTATTACTAACGAAATGATAAATCAGATGGCCACATCGGCTTGAAGGACACATCTAATATCGACGAAAAGAAAACACACACACATGCACCGACATACATCAGATGCCCTAATATCCAGCCACTCACCGACGCGATTCAGCAAGATAAACGTTCCTGTGGCCAAACACTATATGTAGAACAACTGCCGCTGCAGGACAAGAGCACACCATACACGACTCGAAGTATGCAACCCTGACTAGAAGTACTGAATGCCAACGGCTTCGCACAATAAATACAAATCACTCACGCGTTGAATCCACAAAAGAACCACCGAGACATAATGGAAAACAAGATGGAGAGCGGACCTTAGTGAACAGCTGTCCTGCCCTACATATACAGGGGCTACTAGACAGGACAAAAATCAGTGTAAAGATTACTACAGCAGGCAGTTCAACATCAAAGACTGGGCCTTCAAACAGACAACAAAAAAAGGCAGCCATCCTTAGAAACCCTCAAAGATTAAATTGATTACTTGAGAAACTAAGGCACTAATTAAGGTGTAATCCCTCTGTGCTTCAGGCCTGGCCAATAACATTGTGGACAGACCAATAGTAACAGAGATAGTAACCTATCACCGCGCTGAGATAATACAAAAAATGCAGTTCAAAATGAGAGCCCTGCTCGAACACACCCCCTCAGTAAAGTCCAACATCAAGTGAAAAGCAGCCAGCTCTATCAGCATCATCGTCGAATTGGCACCAAAACCCTCAGCACTGATAGAAAATCGTCCAGCACAGACAGAATATCGAACTAGGAGATTGTAAAAAAGAACCTGAGATACGCATGATAGAAGAAGATGATTCGCATCCTGACTATAATTTAATTTAGGAAGCCTGTCGACTTCACAAATAAACACAAAAATTCACAAGCACACAGAGCCTAGGGCAAACGACCTCCACAACAGATTCCTCTCACAGGCTCAAACAGACCTACAGCCCCCTGATACCGGTCCAGCCTCAAACAACGCCCACCCCATCAACACAAAAGGTGGGCCACAATAATACCTCCCCCACCGGCAAAGAAATAAGGAGACAGTGATAAAATCGCGAAACCTACTTCCTTAACCAAAATGGTAGTAGTTCTAGAGGTGTAGAAGGTGGAGCCGACTGCACTAGAAAAGCCTCGTAATAAGATGAGGAAAGCAAAACCTGTTGGGCCAGATCATCGACTGCAAGGACCCAAGAAGAAGAAAAACCACTAACAAAGGTGGCAGACAGAATGAGTAGGTTCAGGATAACGAGCGATCAAAGACAGATACGAGCTAGTCAAACTCCAAGATCTCAATGCAAATCATAAAGCCCGAATTGGATGCTCACCATATCTGAGGAGATGATAGAATTTCTGGGCAGCAGGCAGTAGGATAGCTACGAAATTGTAAAACCCAATCAATGGGGTATTCATACATTCTGACTTCCGGACAAACACAATACAG
This sequence comes from Laticauda laticaudata, assembly GCA_004320025.1. Classification (NCBI taxonomy): domain Eukaryota; kingdom Metazoa; phylum Chordata; class Lepidosauria; order Squamata; family Elapidae; genus Laticauda; species Laticauda laticaudata. The sequence continues at coordinate 27,535 of BHFT01015145.1, read as the reverse complement.
TAAGCCTGGTGATGAGGGGAGATGGAGTGATTTAATTGCTACCGAAACGGTCGCTACAATTGCTCTGTAAAAGCACAATCGTAATGAGGATGTGGGGATAATATACCAGCGATACAAGCAGGTGAATACCATACATTGATATTACTGTGAACGAACTCTTAAGAGATATATCAAGCTTCTGTATTGGAGTTCATCGTGGCGTCAGGGCTTATCACACAATCATAAATCAAAATCAAAAATCAAAGCCACAACAATCAGGACAGAAGAAACCAGGAAACAGCCAAAATCAAACAATCCAAGACCATAACACAGGAATAAGATCCCAACCAATCACGGATGAAGAAGAAAGCATTCTGGCTTAACAGAAAGCTAAGCCCTCAAATTTAAAAGCTAACAGCTGTCATAAGCCTAGGTAGTCATGAGCGAATCAACGTACGGAAGCTTGGATGGATGGCAATGAGATTTCGTCCAGATAACGTTGCGAAACTTAAACAGCGCACAAGTACAATGCGTGGATAATACCGTAAAGGAAAGCTGAACAGCATACATGTAAGTACCCGCGAAAACTTAAAAGAACATACACACACACACATATCCATGTGTTTTCGCGGGTATTTGTATGTATGGTATTCAGCTTTGTTCAAGTATTTTCCCACGTCTTTTTGTTGTGCTTTTAAAGTTGTAGCAACGTTTTGACAGAATCTCATCTGCCATCATCATCATATCATCATATATTCATGTATTGGGGGCTTTCAATGTTTTGGGTGAATCGCCAGCTATCGTTTATTTAACACCTGGGCACAAACAGACCCCTTGATATCTCCAGCCCAAACACACCCCAGCCAGCCACCCAGATGAAACCTAGGTTCCTAATAAACCATTCGCTCGAAGTCAAGCCACATTGAAAGCCCCAATACATGAAACACAATGTTGCCAACTAATGAAGACAAAAAAACACGACAAAACAGACAGAAGATATTAGAAACACCAATCAAGCAGGACACAACAAACTCCAAGACCAATAAACACTGACCAAGACTCCCAACCAATCAGGATGAAGAAAAAAACATTCTAACAAAGCACACGGCTAGCACCAAATTTAAAACAGAAACGGCTGTGAAAGCCTGACACACACAACAAAGATGAACCCCATATGATGATATGATGATGATGGCAGATGAGATTCTGCTGAAACGTCCCTACAACTTTAAAAACACAACTATAAAGACGTGGGAAAATATCTGAACAAAGCTGAATACCATACACACACACACACACACCAAAATCATAAATGTTTAATCATAATTGTGGGGCAGAGCAAAGGGAAAGGAAGGCCCTCTCTCATCCTTTGGGAAGAAAGAGGGGCCTGGAGGCTGGGAAGATCTGGATGAGGAGGAACCAGCTCCCCGCCAAACAGAAGAAAGTAGAGGCCCCTCCATACTGGTCTTCTGTCATTTCACATCTCCCCCAAGTCAGAGGAAACCTCTCTCTCCTTTGCCAGGTGTGGCTGCCTGGAGTTGGAGGAGGGAAGGAGGGCTGGGCTGGAAGTGCCAAGAAAGACAGATTCCTAATAACCAGGCAACACCCACCCTTTGGCCTCCACACAAGAAGACTCCCCACCCCATATGCTAAGCTCCAGGTTTCTCCGACAACTTGCAAGTAGAGAAGGGGCCCTTCCTATGTGGAGGCCAAAGAGGTGGTGTTGCACCCAGAAAAGCTCTTGCCTGCACAAACAGACTGGTTATTAGGCGCCCGTCTTTCTCAGTGCTCTTTTGGTCTGGGCATTTGGTCTTCCCCTCCAACCCTAACCCAACACACATTTCTCTGGTGCTTGCCCGCAATTTTTCACATTCCTCCAGGCCTGGCTTGCTGAGGGGGGAGAGCAGCCCTGATGTCTTTGCTGGGCCCCCCTGCAGCCCCATCCATCACTGCCTGAGGAAGGCACAAGAAAAGAAAGCGAGCAGAAACATAGCTTTCTCTGGGGTGCAAGAGCAGAGATCAAAAGACATAGGGAACAGAAAGTGGTGCTTTTCAAAGGCAGCAGCTTCTGTCTTCTCTTGCCTTCTTCAATCTCCACTCTTTCGCCTATATTTCTTTTTTGCTTTTCCTGTTCTTTTCCTGGGCAGTCATGGCTGGGGTCGTGAGGGAGGGCAGAAATGCAGAGCGCTGAGAGGGACAAGAAAACTGACACCACCAATGCTGCCCCATTCTGGACCTCTGAACTGGATGATGAGCACAGACCTACTCCCTCCGCCTCTTCCCACCACCACCAGCCAGTACTGTGCCTGCCCTGGGCCATCCCTACAGCCTGCGGCCATCAAGGAAGAGGCCAGGCCAGGAGAGGCAAGCTGGAAGATGTGGGAGTGCCATGCAAATGCAAGTAGCACGGCATTCCTGCACCTTCCAGCAATCTGCATCACCACTTCAGCCCGCCTGTGCTACCAGCCCCCTCTTGCTACAACAGCACCATCACCTTGTCGAGGCTGGCGAGGGCTGTGCTGCTTTTTGCAGGTTTGTGCTTGGCTGAAGGGTGAGAGCCAGCAGGTGGGTGGTCCATGTGGGTGGCGCAACCTTGTGTTCCCGCGCAGCCAGGATTGATTGCTTTGGGGCAGACATTTCTCTGAGTCCCACCAAAATTTTCTCATGGAGCACCAATGGGCTGTGGCCCACCAGCTGCACTAGAGCAGTGTTTGCCAACTGGTGGGCTGGGGACCACTGGTGGTCCATGAGAAAATTTTGGTGGTCCAGAGAGAAATGTCATTCCCCAAAGCACTTAATCCAGGCTGTGTGGGAAATGCAGGCTGCACCGCCTGCATGGCCTATGGGAAGACAAGGCTTGCATCACTTGCATTGCAAACAACACAAGGTAGTGAAGGGAGGGGGGAAAGGGCAGAGGGAGGGAACTTGCCCCAATCACCCCACGTGCCTCGCCTGGCCACCAGGCTGCTTCTTTCCTTCTTTCTTTTTTTGTTTTTGGCTGCATGCAAGGAAAGCAGCAAAAGTCTTTCTCTCCCCCAAACTCCACCAGAAATGACTCTTGGGGATCCTACAAGGCATCTTGTTCCAAGAGGTTGCAACAAGTCTCACAAATACTCATTTCTGGTGGAATTTGAGGGAGAGAAAGAAAGAATTCTGCTGCTTCTGCTGCTTTCCTTGCATGAAGCCAAAAGTCTCTCTCTCTCTCTCCCTCCCCCCCCTCTCTCTTTCCCCCTGAGAATGGAGCTGGAGACGGTATCTTGTGATCCCAAATAAAGAATGAACGATTGGCAGGAAAAGGGGGTGGGGAATTTTCCTGCAGACTTCTTTTGGGAGTTTTCCAGGGTCTCTGGTCTGTGGGATTTAAAATTATGAGTTTGGTGGTCCCTGAGGTCCAAAAGGTTGGTGACCCCTGCACTAGAGCAGCAAGAAGATACAGAAAAAAGTGTTTGTTGCCATCTAGTGGTTACCTAGTTTCCACAGCTCAGATTTGGTAGCCCCTGATCATTAATCCAATACTGAAACATTGAAAGGTAATGATAAACATTTGGTTTGCTATAACTGGGGTGGGGGGGAGAGGAATGGAATTTGCTGTAAACAATGCAGGGTCATAAAATTTAACTTCTGCATAAGTAGAAAGATTACAATATTAAAGTTCATTTGATAGGATTTTACATAATGTACAACTAGTTATTGGTAAGAAGCAATATAGCTTGTTGTTTCAGATTCTGATTCTCCAGCGAGTCTCTGTTCTTGAGGACACTAGCCAGACCAATGCAAAAGATGCAGAACACCTTCCAAAACTAAGTATCGATCCTTTGTCAAGTAATATATATTCTTCATCTGAAATAATTCTTCTTATTTGGATGAGCAGACATTTTGAGAAGACACGAAAAATTGTATGGAAAAACTGCAAAAAAGGTGGGGAAAATCACTAAATTTGTTAACTGTGTTTGTAGAGTTTTTTTCCTGTTGTACAAGAAAGGAGGACATCTCATACTATTGCTATAATTTCCTATTGCAGCTTTACCATGTTACAATTGGTGTACATTATTATACTTTTCTCAAATACATTGTATTACAAAGTTCATAAATATAATTTATTTTCTGAAGAAAAATTTCATTGACACACTTTTTTTACAGCTGTTGTCCCTTGACTCCTCCTTTTTTTTAATAACTTCCATCCATTGTTAGATTATTGTTGGGAGGTGTGAGTAAAAAAGACCACATTTTATCATTCTTTTGGTCAGCTATGCTCCAACAGGAAACCAGCTGAATTCTTGTCAATGGTATCTGGGATAAAGAAAAAAAGTCCACTATTTTTTAAGTTGATAGATTCATTTCAAAGGGGGCAGGCAGTCTAACAGACCAGGATGAACTGACTCTGAAGGTTTGTTATCAGGAACAACAAGAGAGGCACTCTTATTATATCACAGAGTAGCCAACTAGTTTATTACACCACTGAAAATATGATAAAACATTTTTTTGATATTGACTGCAGATGCAATGCAGAATTTCAATTTGATGAGCATTAATATTTAAAATAACATGCAAAATATTATTTTAGTTGGATTATTTGAAATATATTTTTGCTTCTATATACAAACATATAGTGTACATATACTTTTGGCATGATTATATGTATAACTTGAAAAACATTTTGAAAGAAATCCTCTGGACTTGCACAAGCATAAATTCAAGACTTATGAAAGCACATATAATTTTTAAAAGGTTTATTTTGCATCCTTATATAGTAGATATTAATCAGTCAAGAAATACTATAAATACAATGCTTGTAAAAGAATAATAACAGAAACAATAGTAACAAATTACAAAGCAGATAGCTGTTAATACTACACATTAACTTTATGAATGACTACTTTAAATAGGATGAATTGTTTTTACTAGCCATGCTATTTTGTATTTTATTATATATTTTATAGTTCATTAAGATGCTTAAATACATATAAAGATACATACTAAAACAGAGGTCACCAACCTTTTGGATCTCAGTGACCACCAAACTCATAATTTTAAATCCCAGAGACCACTAACCAGTTCTGTGGGTGTGGCCTAATTTGTGGGTATGACTTGATGGTCATGTGATTGGCTGGGCATGGCTTGTATGTAAATATTATAAATATTTATATAAATATTGATTTTTTTCTAAAAAAAGAGCAATTTTTACCCAAAATCAGGCAAAGAAGACAGGCAGATTAAGTTGCTCAAAGAATCGCAGAATCATTCAGAGACCTATCTATCTGCCATTGGCTATCTCAGTCTGTCACATAAAATTTGCTAGCAAGCAAACTCACAAAATTAACTCACAACACACCATGTATGTTAGTATTGAATTTTTTATTTAAAAAAAACAGCAACTTTTACCCAAAATCAGGCAAAGCAGACAGGCAGATTGAGTTGCTCACAGAATCATTCAGTGATCTATCTATCTGCCATCGGCTAGCTCAGCCTCTCAAATTTGCTTGCCATGAATCTCCATTGAATAATAGAACCTTCAGCCCTAAAGGAGGTTCAGCTGTGCTTAAAAGCAGAGCCGAAGATCTAAAGACTAGCTAGAAAGCAAAAAAATCCAACCATTTCCTACTTCCAAGCTAATCTAAATCTCCCTGCATAGCAGAACAGATGATAGTTGGAAAAAGGAAAAACAACAATTTGGGAGGCAAGTTTGCCAAGTAAGGAGTGAGTGGGTGAGGAGGATTCTCGTAGGCCATGTGGGCTGTGCAGCCTTGTGTTTCTGCGCAACCTGGATTAATTGCTTGGGGGGAGGGTGCTCTAGGGATGAAATTTCTCTGCTGCTGACCAAAATGTTCTCATGGCCCACCGGTGGGCCGCAGCTCACTTGTTGGCAACCGTTGTACTAAGATACATAGACAAAGAATGAATAGGTAAAGTACATTTAGATCAGGGGTGAGATTCAAATTTTCTAACAACCGGTTCTGTGGGGTAAGTGGTCATGGCTAGGTGGTCATGGTTATGTGACTGGGTGGGCATGGCTTCTTTTTTGTTTTGCAGCACCCCCCTGCACTCCATTTTTGGGCCTCCTGGGAAGGTGTTTTTACTCCCAGAAGGCTTCCCTGAGGCCCAGAAAGGCAAAAAACAGAGCACAGGGGGTCCGCACACCCCGTGCTCCATTGTTGGACTTCCTGGACCTCAGGGAAGCTTCCTGAGGGGCATTTTTGCTGCCAGAAGGCTCCTCTGAGGCCCAGAAAGGCAAAAAATGGAGCATGGGGGGGCACACAGCATCCCTTGTGCTCCATTTTTGGGCCTCCTGGGCCTCAGGGAAGCCTCTTGGGGGGTGTTTTTGCCCCCAGAAGGCTTCCTTGATGCCCAGAAAGGCAAAAAGTGGAAGGGGCGCAGCTCCCCCCCTCCTGGGCCTCAGTGAAGTCTCTTGGGTGAAGCAGTAAGTGTCAGCCTTCAAGTTCTTCTACTATCGCTTTGCATCTTTTGGCTGACATAAGTAACGGGGGAGGAGGGGGTGAGTCTGGGAAGCGAGCTGGAGGTGTTACATTCTACTGTTGTATAAAATGAGGAGGGGGGAGCATACATTCAGGTTTGGGTTTCTATTTCTCGCTTAGCTTTCCTTTCTCTGCGCAGCTGCAACCCTTTATCAAAATATGCCAAGGTCAACGGACAGAGGCCTCATCACCACCTGAAGATGTCCACATGATCATATTCACAACTTCTAATTGGAAGATTCAGTTGAACTATTGGGGGTGGGAACATTTCCATCACTTTGTATATGTGATTCACGCACCTAATTTCTCAGATTCAGAATTCTATGGTTGCTTCCACTTCATTTTCAGTAAAAGATATATTTTCTCTAATTTAAAGAGTCTAAGTATTTCTTTCTTGAATTTTGAATGGAGCACCAGCTGACAGTAAGACAGCATGGGGGATCCTGGCACAGTTGATAATTGGGAGGAAAAGAAATACCTTAAAGAGTGACTGGGCAGGGGATAATGCAGTCGATTATGTTGGGCATGTGTGCGATGTTGCATATGCACGATAAGGAGTTACTGGGAGGGGCGGGGCCAGCCAGGGACACGATTTGCTGATTCTCTGAACTGCGCAGAATCATAACAACTGGTTCTATAGAACCAGTCAGAACTAGTAGTATCCTACCCCTGATTTAGATTTAACATTTAGATGTACAAAACAGAAAGGAATTAAAGAAATTATGCATCTTTTTCTTAACTAGGTTAGTTGAGAAACTAACCCTTTCAGTTAGAATTCACACAAGCTTTATTTCTTGTACCTTAAATTACATGTATTAATTTCTGAACAAATTCAAATTGCTCCTGACTGTCCAGTGACTAATGAAAATGATGAAGCTTTGACTTCATACTGTTCAAAGATATTGAATCATCCTCATGTTTTCTTGTTAATTTTCTCTTGGCATTGCTTCAGGCTTTTAGAACTTTAGTACTTTATTACTTTAAATATTAAAAATGTCCAAAATTATACTTCTAAATTGGATTACTTCGTAATTCATTATATTTACCCATGAATCCTCTGCTTGTACATTGTTACTTGATAAATATTCTGAATAATGATCTATATTAATTATTGAAGCACTTAACATAATTTTCAGTCAACATATATGGGGAATTTTAATTAGATTTCCTAGTTATATATTCATAAAAAGAGCAAGTGATTGATGATATTTTTAAAAGTACACACTGAAGCAGAGGTAAATCTAGTCAACCTAACTATTCATTAGTAAATTGAAAATATGATTTCATTTACATAATAGAATACAGTTTTATTTGTTAGAGAAGTAAATCTGCATAATTCAAATACATTAAACAATTTTATCAGGTACTATATACTAATTTTCAAACATAGATATGTATACATAATAACATAAATCTTCAGAAATACTATATATTTAATGAGACAAACATATGATGAATTTCCATGGTTTCTAACGATTATCTACAATACATGTATAGACAAACAGATATATCCTGCATGCCTCCTTTTAGAATAAATGGAATATTTAATATTGCCCTGTATTTGTACAGGTGTCAGCTTTGGAAGCCATATTAGCACCAGAAGCTTCCATGTTCCCACATTCTTGAACTTGGGAATTTGGGAGGGGGGATTTTATGGAGCATATGTAGTTAGACATAATAGCATTCTTCTTTAGAGTCAAGTCATGCTATTTCTGCACCTGGATGAGGAGTGGTTGAAGGGATGTCTCAAGTTGGAATGGATAGTGATTGGGCCATGTGATGTAGTGATGTATGCAAGGGATAGATTTATAATTTTTAATTATTGGAGAAAAACCCAGAACTTTCAGATTTGGGTTTTCCCAGATGTGCCAGTATGACAGTTCAAATAAAATGGAACTTTGAGGAAAATGCCTGATTCAGAGTTTTACTGTTGGAGTTTGTTTTTCTGGAATGCTGAAATTAACCAAGATCCCTAAATCATCAAGCAGCACCCTATCAGGGCTGTCTGGGGTCCTGAGCCCCAATCACCAACCTGTCACTTGGTCGGTGTGAAGACTCAGAGAAGATGGAGAAGAAAAAGCAGATTGCAGAAGGAGCCATAGGAACGGACACTGGGAACTCATCGAGACCCTGTATTCTCCCTCTGAGGATATGTTGTGAACTATTGAAGCTGCAGAGATGGCACAAAGGCTAGGTGCTTGGCCCAAGGAAACAGATTCCTGGAAAAGTTGCCAGTCTGATCCAATTCCTAAGATGGAACCTGAGGAAAAGCTTCCTGAATACCATTCAGACTCCAGCCCAATGAAAGCCACCCATGGTCCAGAATGAAGAGAAGTGAGAACCCCAAGGTCTGATGGCTCTTGGGACTGCAACCTGTTGCCTCCTTCTCGGAGCCAGTCATTGATAGGTCTCCCAGAGTGATTTGAGAGGCTTGAAGTAGGAAGTTAAATCCTGAGCACCCAACCGGCTCATCTGAGCCTAATGCAACCAATGTTCACCTTTTCTGATCCAGAACTTGTCAGTGGAATCAGCGGAACCTTTCTACTCAGCCAGAGATGGCAGAGGGATCAGTCCAGCACATCAGGTCCAAGCTGCAGGAGGAGACAACAAATGCCACCTCATTTGGGATGCCATCGCCTCCTGTTGTCCCACCTCACCAGCCAGCATTTATGCTGCCTCCTGTCAAATGTGTCCCTCCTGGCTGGGGCTTTTATCCCAGTCAGTGGTGGGTACGGTGCCAGTGGATGCCAGCATCTTTTGCCCCACCATTTCCAGCACTGTAAAAGAAGTTTCTCCAGGAGAGTCTAGCAAAGAAGAGGACCAATGGTGTGTGCAGCCATTCCCCCCCCCCCACTTTACTGTTAAAGTAAAACTGACAGTGCCAGAAACTGGGGAGCAAGAGGATTTGGAAGCAGTGATAGATACAGGCTGTACCAGATGCCTAATTGGACTACCCATCATTGAGCAACTAGGGATAAAAATGAAACCCCTTAAGAACTCAATTAGGTTCAAACAGGTTGACGGGACTTTAAGAGGTGGAATCCCAGCAACACAAGTCACAGGGCTTGTCAGATTAGAGATGGGGAGGCATCGTGAGTTCATACATTTTGTAGTACCTCCCAAGATGTCAGAATCAGTGATATTAGGTCTCACCTGGCTGGATAAATGGGCCCCTATCATTAAATGGGAAAATGGGTACCAGAAGATTATAATTGGAATTGGACCACTACCACTAGTCCCTCCTGGCAAGCAACTGCTAGTTAATCCAGTCCTGCCACCAGAACCATCAGCCACTGCTTTAGAGGCATTGGCAGGAGAGCCCCCTATTCCTAAAGAACACAGAGACTTGGCTGAATTATTCAGTGAAGAGGAATGCAATATCCTCCTCCCCACACAAATGAACAGATTGTGCCTTTGAGATAGAACCCCAGGCGAAACTGCCAAACCCAAAATGTACTCCATGATGCCTGCAAAAATGACTGAACTGAGGAAGTACATTGACACCAACTTGGCGAGAGGCTTCATTGCAACAGCGAAATCTAAAGTAGCAGCCCCTTTTAAGAAAAGAAAGATGGGGTTTTTTAGTTACGTGTTGATTTTAGGGGGATAAATGCGGTGTGTGTGCAAAACACGTACTCCTCTACCCCCATGAAAGACTTGCTAAACCACTTGTCAAAAGGCAAGGTATTTACCAAGCGAGATCTGAGAGAAGCTTATTACAAATGTATAAAGGGACCCTGGTTTACCTGAATGTTATTCTTATCTTCAGTGAAACTTTGGAAGAACATGTGAAACTCATGACGCAATTGTTGAAAAAAGTTTTAGCTGCGAAACTCTATGCAAAGCTGTCAAAATGTGAGCTTCATAGATCTTCCCTCGACTATCTGGGCTACCGAGTGGCAAACCAGGGAATTGAAATGGAAAGTGAAAGCTGTGTTGGACTGGCAGCCTCCTAAGACAGTGGTCGTCAACCAGTGGGCTGGGGACCACTGGTAGTCTGCAAGAAAATTTTGGAGGTCATTTTGGAGAAATGTCACCCTCAAAGCATTCCCAGATGAAAAGTGAAATGACTTCAAGAAAGTTCAAGAAAATCCAGTTGTCTTTTTAACAGCATCTTTGGGTTAGCCATAACCTGGATGACTGATCTTTTTCATATTTTTGATCTTATATATACAATTTAATTATATTTATTGCAATATTCAGCTATGGTCATACAACAATATTAAAATATTAGAAAATTAGAAATGCAATTATTAGAATTCTATAATGAAGAACTGACAACAGCAAAATTACTGAAGTCATGTAGGGAGACATACATAACATTGATCCCAAAAGAAGATTCGGAACATAAATTAATTCAAAATTACAGGCCCATATCCCTTTTAAATGTTGATTATAAAATATTTATGTCCATAAAATTTATGTCCATAAGATTGAAAAAAACCCTTAATCAGATCATTCATAATGACCAAAATGGATTCTTACCGAATAGACAAATATAAAATAATACTAGAATGGTACTGAATATAATAGAATAATATGAAGCAAACCCATGAAAACAATTGGCAATGGTCTTCCTCGATGCACAAAAGGCATTTGACAATGTTAATTGGCAGTTCATAATACAACAGTTAAAAAACATGCAATTTGGCAATAAATTTATAAAATTGATTTCAACAATTTATACGACACAGACGGCCAGTGTCATCATGAATAGTGACAGAATGGAAACATTTAAGATCAACAAGGGAGTAAGGCAAGGATTCCCACTGTCACCCCTTTTCTTTATTCTTACCTTAGAAAACTTATTGGAAAACGTTAGGAAAAATGTAGAAATCAAAGGGGCTTTAATTAAAAAGNGTAAGTCTGATACTGAACTGTTTTTGACATTGGAATTTGTTATTGGATTATCCCTGGACTAAAAACTGGCTGATCTTACTTGTGAATGACTTTGGACTGCTTATCTTGAACTTTGCTTAATGTTTCTGGAAGTAAAAACCTACATTTACTGTACAGTGTATCTGTGTGCTGTGTGTGTATTATTCAAACACGTTTCTCAAATACGTCTCCCTGTATGTGCTCATTCTCCTAACGGGGAATTACCTCAACAAAAAAGGTAAAATATTTAGGCATTTGGTTAACAGCAAGATGCTCTTTAATCAAAAAAGATAACTATGACAAATTAATAATACAAATCAAAAAAGAATTGGAAATGTGAGGGAAATTACAGCTATCACTACTGGGGAAAATTGCGGCAATTAAAATGTTTACCCTACCAAAAATGCTATATATTTTTCAAACTGTACCAATAAGATTGGATAAAACCTTTTCTAGAGAATTAGATAGAATAATAAGTAAATTTGTTTGGGTTGGGAAAAAGCTCAGATAAAAATGAAATTGTTACAAAACAAAAGCGAAAGGGGTGACTTTGGACTCCCTGACTGGGAAATGTGTATTATGTATATATGTATGCATCTGCAAGGATTTCACATGCACAACTCTGGAAGATAAAAAGGGTTCTTCCGGAAGGCATGGTTATAAAAAAAATAATAGATTGTATAGAGATGGACAGGCTAACGATGAAAATAAAAGACAGAGAAGATTCAATTTATTATAGGGCCTGGTATGCCTGGTATGAGTGGTTTAGAAATAAAAATAAAATAAAATGAAAATTAGGAAAAGAATGAGGGAATATGTGAATATGTAAATAAACCATGGAGAAGATTGAGATGTAAGGATAAAAGATATTGATTTATAGTAAGTGTAAGATGTAATGGTTAAGGAATAAGTAAATACATATACTGAAAAATGTGAGGAGATGCAAAAGATGTCTTGATGTTGATAACAATGTATAAAGTTTTATGTTTTTAAAATTTGGAAACTTAATAAAATTTATTAAAAAAAATAAAAATAAATAAAAATTTGATCTGCTACTCCCAACCCCAATTTCTGCATGAAGATCTGCAAAAAATACTATCTGCCTGCAAGCAAAAACTGGTGTCATCATAAGACTGAGAAAGTAATAGAAAATGAAGATGCTAAAGTGCTCTGTGAATTCAGAATTTAAACTGACAGGGACCTGCCACATAACACCCCAGAATTAATGACAGCCAATAAGAAAGGCAAAAGTCTGGATACTGGACATGGCAGTACCTGGAGACAACGGAAGAGAAGAGAAAGAACTGCAGAATAACAAAATGCAAAGGCCTTCAAATAAATACAGTATGATTGTGGCAAAAGAAATCAAAAGTAGTACCAATAGGTGCCTTGAACACAATCAAAACAACTGGAGTGCCATTTTACTATCATTAGCACTGCCAAATTTCCATCAGTCAAATGCAAAAGGCAGGTTAACTTGGAACAGCTTATATCCTGCAACAGTACCTTTAACATCATCAAACATCCATGTATGCCTATCTCAGGTCCATGGAAAGGACTCCATGTAAGGCAGATTTCTTTTTAAGGATAATAAGGTATTTTCATGCCATAATTAGCAGAATTTGGAGAGAATTCTCCAATTAGCAGAGAACAAGCTCAACATTTTGGGGATGAATGTGCTTGTAGGGTTTGTTTTTTGTTTAAACGGGGTTCCCCAAGCTCTCACCCCATCTTTCACGCTTACAACTCTAAAGCAATACTGGTTTTTGATATTTCAGTGAAATTGGGATACTTCCCTTTGTAAATCAAGTATAGTACCATTATTATCTTTTAAGATAACACCTTTATTCCTCTTTTCCTCCTTAGAGAAAATGTGGGATAAAACTGGAAGCTGTTATAAATACAGATTTGCATTCTACACGAACATGGTGAATACACCATATTAGCTATTTGAACTATAAACATTCTTTTCTATTGCTACAGGGATATTACATGTCAGCCTAAAATCTTATTTGCTTACACATCATTAGAACAAAATATATAGGTCTCCACAGCTCTTCCCTGTTATCTGTTGGTCCATTGAAATACTGTAAAATACAAGGTCTTATTTATTGAAAAAACAAAGTAGGATGCAAATATATGAATTACATACAGGGATGGCATTAGTCTGCTTTCTTGTCCATATTCAAAATTACTGGCCATGGACTAGAGCAAATGAGATGTACTTGTGAAGAGCAAAAATAATTACAAAAAGAATTTCTGGTCTGTCTGAAGCAGCCCTGATTATTTTCAGACCTGGCTGCTAGCCAAGAAGCATTGCATTCCTTTTCTAGTAGCAAATTAAATATAGAAAAATCACATCATGGCTGATTTTTTATTAACAGTATTTTAATTTTTAAAGATTTCTTAAAATAAAATTGGTACAAGAACACAACATGGGAATAAGGATTTAAATATGCAGGGTGGTTATAATGATCTTTGGTGGTTATAATGATCTACAAAATATCCCATTTGCTAAAAATATCTTTCTACATAAGCAGAAAAGAAAGTTGGTCTGAAAAAAAAATAGATACAAACTAATAGAAGGAAGGCTATATGTCTTCAAATTTTCCTTTCTTGCTTTACCTTTTATGTTGATTTCCCTGCTAAAAGAATGGACTTAGCTGTCCATGGAATACTAATAGTCTGGCTTTCCAGATTTTTGCCACCTAGCGGTTAAGTTTAATGGAATACTTTATACTCAATGCTCATCTTATGTGTTATCTAGGTATTTCTGGACAGATCACTTGTGATGTGACACACTATACAGGTAGTCCTCAACTTATGACCACAATTGAAATCAGAATTTCTGTTGCTAGATGAATTGTACCCATTTTTTGACCTGTTTTGCCACAGTTGTTAAATGAATCAAGCAGTTGTTAAGCAAATCCAGGCACCCTTATTGACTTTGCTTGTCGGAAGCTGACTGGGAAAGGTTGCAAATAGTGATTGCATGACCCCAGGATACTGTAACAATTGTAAATACATGCCAATGATCAATTCCCCAATTTTTCTGGTCACATGACTGTGGAGATGCTGCGGTAGTTGTAAAGTGTGGAAGACCAGTCATAAGTTGCTTTTTTCAGTGCTGTTGTAATTTCAAACGGTCCCTACATTAATGGTTGTAGGTCAAGGACTGTTTGTGCACAACTTATAGAGCTTCTTGCATAGGATTTATGAATTATAAAGGCAGGAAAATAAGATGGAAAAAAGGTTAACAAATAAATGATGATCCCGTAATCATTTTTGTTACTAGGTAAGGTAAAGGGCCATCTAATGTCATCTGACATATAATTTATTTACATTTCTTTTTAGTAATGGAAGTAGTGGATGCATGAATCAGTACTTTGCATATCCATGACTGGCTGAATGAACCATAATTGACTGCATTTACACAACTTATTAAATTATAAACTATGAGCACAGATTACAATAGCAGGCTTTCATAAAGATAAAAGGCTTACACATTGTGTGCTTTAGGTAGATGAGTGTTTTTATGACTGTGGCTCTTATGAACAAAGTGCTTTCCAGTTTGTCTTCTTGATCTTCAAGGCTTTGTTGTTTTGTTTTCATTTTATAACTGCTGGATTGTTGAAGACCACCTAGTTGTTCCAAACTGAAAGCAGTAGTTGTTCACGAAAACTCTAATTAGTATTTAATCTCCAAATGGAGCTTTATTGTTTCTCATATTAACATGGAAATATCAGTTTATATTGTTTTTAAGGTGAAATTATTGGGTTGAATCACCTGAGCTCTTTGATCTACAGATTTATTTCCTGTTCTTGTTTCTTCTTGCAATCTTGTTACATAGTATGGATTAGATATGCCAATCAGCATGGAGGAGCATTCCTTGCGACTATCTTTGAGATTCTTTTCCTTTTTCCATTTAGCACAAGATTTTAAACTCAATTATTTAACAGCTGCTAAAGATGCTTGACATTTTCTATTGGACTGAACCCTAATTCATTAGGATAACTGAGCATTTATTATTTTTAATGGATGTAAAAAAGAATCTTTCTGTGTTTTGAGAATGCATGTGTTTGTTCCGCCAAAATGTTAGATCTTTCAAAGCCCAAATGACTTCTCGAATGATTTGGAGGAAAGAAGCAGTTAGCGTAACGTACTTGTGTATTCAATTGTACTTCATTTTATTTATCATTTATTTATTAATCAAATGTTACATAGCAATCCATCTCACTAAAGGATGACTCTGGATGGTAACACAAAAACAGATAAAATCTCATATAAAAAAGCAATAAATATAAAAATATAACCACCTTTAAAAAGTAAAACAATAAAAATACAGATACAAAAAGAGAGTACGAATCAGCAATGGAGCATCTGAGCTTACTCTCTCCAGTTTAGCTGGGAGACTCCAGGCATGATAAACATAACTCAGGTCTTCAGGGCCTTCTTAGTATCAAAAGGGATGGAATTGATTTTACTTTCAGGGGGACGGGGGAGAATATTTCCCATGAGGCAGGTGCCATGAGAGAGGCGTATCTTCTTGGAACCCACCAAAATGCAGGTCCTTGACTGATGGTATCCGTTACAATGCCTCTCTGCCAATATCTAATGTGTGGGCTGAGATATGGGAGCAGGGTTTCCCCTAAGGTTAGCGCTTGAGTCTATGCCAATAACATGGCTTTAAACAAAGAGCCCTTGAAGAGTTAATTGTAAAGCTCCATGATACAAATGCAGGTCATAGCAGAGAGTAACTGGATGTTCTAAGAACAGTCAATAATCTGTTCTATGCTATGTACAAGAGCTGTTTGCAGATTACTTCATGTCAAAGGGCTTTTAGTATCTTAAGCTGTTTATGCATGAGACAAGGCTAGCTAGGGGAACACTGCTGCCGCCAGTACTCTCAGCCCACACCATTAGATTTGGCAGAAAAGGCATGTAACCGATGACCATCAGCCAGGACCTGCAGTTTGTGGTGGTCAAGATACGCCTTCTCTACCATGACACCTGCCTCATGATATTCTTCCCGTCCTCCCTGAAAGTAAATCAATTTCCTCACTTGGATACTACAGAAGGCCCTGAAACCTGGTTATGTTTAATCATGCTGGATTCCAGGCAACTGGAGATTACTCAAGCATGCTCCATTGCTGATTTCTTACTCTCTGTTTTGTATCTGTATTTTTAGTTTACTTTTAAAGTGGTTTATATTTTTAATTTATTGTTTTTTATATGAGATTTTATCTGTTTTGTGTACCTCCAGAGTCATCTTTTTTAGTGAGATGGATTGCTAGTCGTACATTTGACTTAATAAATAAAATGATAAATAAAATGAATACATTGAATACACAATGGTAGCTACCTAACTGCTTCTTTCCTCAAATCATTCAGAAGTTCAGTCTTGGGCTTTATGAAAGATCTAACATTTTGCCTAAGCAAACACTATCATTCTCAAAACACGAAGATTCTTTTTACCATCCCATTAAAATATAATATGCTCAGTTAATATCCTAAAATTTGATTTATTTCACCCCATAAAAATTGTTCAAGCATCTTTAGCAGCTGTTGAAGAGTAATTGAGTTTAAAAATCTTGTCTGAAATGGAAAAGAATCTCAAAATGTCGCAAGGAATGCTCCTCCATGCTGATTGGCATATCTAATGCCTACTATGTACGAGATTGCAAGAAGAAACAAGACAGGAAAAAATCTGTAGATTCAAAGAGGCTTCAGTGATTCGTCACTCAATATTCACCTTAAAACAATATATACTTGATATTTCCACTGTAATATGAGAAACAATAAACGCTCCATTGGGATTAAATACGAATTAGAGTTTTCGTGACAACTCACTGGCTTTCAGTTTTGGAAGCAACTAGTGGTTCTTCAACAATCCAGCAGTTATAAAATGAAAAACAAAAGCAACAAAGCCTTGAAGATCAAGAGACAAACTGGAAAGCATTTGTTCATGAAGAGCCACAGTCATAAAACACTCATCTACCTAAAGCACACAATGTGTAAGCCTTTTATCTTTATGAAAGCCGCTTATTGTAATCATGTGCTCATAGTTTAATTTATAAGTTGTGTAAATGCAGCAATTATGTTCTTTCAGCCAGTCCATGGATATTGCAAACGTAACTGATCATGCATCCCCTACTTCCATTACTAAAAAGAAATGTAATAAATTATATGTCAGATGACATTAATGGCCCTTACCTTACCTATAACAAAAATGATTACGGATCATCCTTCTATTTGTTAACCTTTTTTCCATTATTTTCCGCCTTTTATAATTTCATAAATCCTTATGCAAGAAGCTCTCGATTAAAGTTTGCTGCACAAACAGTCCTTGACCTAAGCCATTAATGTTAGGGACGTATTTGGATTACAAACAGCACTGAAAAAAGCAAACTTATGACTGGTTCTTCACACTTTACAACTACCGCAGCATCTCACAGTCATGTGACCAGAAAAATTGTGGGAATGGATCATATTGTCAATGTATTTACAATTGTTACAGTATCCTGGGGTCATGCAATCACTATTCTGCAACCTTCCCAGTCAGCTTCGACAAGCAAAAGTCAATAAGGGTGCTGGATTTGCTTAACAACCTGCTGATTCATTTAACAACATGTTGGCAAAACAGGTCAAAAATGGGTAGCAATTCATCTAGCAACAGAAATTTGATTTCAATTGTGGTCATAAGTTGAGGACTACCTGGATATACAGTGTGTTCACCATCACAATGTGATCCTGTTCCAGAATAACTAGATAAACACATACGATGAGCATTGAGTATAAAGTATTCCATAAACTTAACGTCGCTAGTGGCAAAAAATCTGAAAAGCCAGCACACAAGAGAGAACAAGTATTATCCATGGACAGCAAAGTCCATTCTTTTAGGCAGGGAAATCAACATAAAAGGTTACAAGCAAGAAAGGAAAATTCTGAAGAATATGAGCCTTCCCTTCTATTGTTGTTCTATTTTTTTCAGACCAACTTCTTTTCTGCTTTGCTAGAAAGATATTTTTAGCCAAATGGGATATTTGTTGAGATACATTTAACCACCAACAGATCATTATAACCACTCGCCTGCTATATTTAAATCCGTTATTCCCATGTTGTGTTCTTGTACCAATTTTATTTTACAGAAATCTTAAAAATTAAAATACTGTTAATTAAAAAATCAGCCATGATGTGCGATTTTTCTATATTTTAGATTTGCCTTACTTAGAAAGGAATTGCATGCTTCTTGGCTAGCAGCCAAGGTCTTGAAAATAATCAGGGCTCTTCAGACAGACCAGAAATCTTTTTGTAATTATTATTTGCTTCTCACAAACGTACATCTCATTTGCTCTAGTCCATGGCCAGTAATTTTGCAATATGGAACAGGAAGCAGACTAATGCCATCCCTGCTATGTATCCATTATGTTATTTGCATCCTACTTTGTTTTTTCAATAAATAAGCCTTGCTATTTACAGTATTTCAAGGTGGACGCAACAGATAACAGGGAAGAGCTGTGGCAGACCTATATATTTTGTTCTAATGATGTGTAAGCAAAATAGATTTTTAGGCTGGCCAATGTAATATCCCTGTAGCAATACGAAAAGAATGTTTATAGTTCAAATAGCTAATATGGGTATTCACCATGTTCGTGTAGACATGTCAACATCTGTATTATAACAGCTTCCAGTTTTATCCCACATTTTTCTCTAAGGAGGAAAAAGAATAAAGGTGTTTATCTAAAAGATAATAATGGTTAACTATACTTGATTACAAAGGAAGTATCCCAATTTCACTGAAATATCAAAAACCGAGTATTGCTGTAGAGGTGTAAGCGTGAAAGACTGGGGTGATGAGCTTGGGAACCCCGTTTAAACAAAAAATACAAACCCCTACAAGACACATTTCATCCCCAATGTCTGAGCTGTTCTCTTGCTAATTTGGGAATTCTCCAAATTCTGCTAATTATGGCATGAAAAATTAGCCTTATTATCCTTAAAAGTAAATCTGCTCTTACATGGCAAGTCCTTTCCATGGACCTGAGAATAGCATACACTGGAGTTTGATGTGTTAAGGTACTGTTGCAGGATATAAGCTTGTTCATAGTTAACCTGGCTTTTTGCATTTGTACTCGATGGAAATTTGCCAATGCTAATATAGTAAAATGGCACTCCAGTTGTTTTTGTTGTGTTCAAGGCAACCTATTGGTACTACTTTGATTTCTTTTGCCACAATCAATACTGTATTTACTTTGAAGCCTTTGGCAATTTGTTATTCGGCAGTTCTTTCTCTCTCTTCCGTTGTCTCCAGGTACTGCCATGTCCAGTATCCAGAACTTTGCTTTCTTATTGCTTCATATTCTGGGGTGTTATGTGGCAGGTCCGTCAGTTTAAATCTGAATTTACACGAGCACTTTAGCATCTTCATTTTCTATTACTTTCCTCAGTCTATGATGACACCCAGTTTCTTTGCTGCAGGCAGACTAGTATTTTTTGCAGATCTTCATGCAGCAATTGGGGTTGGGAGTAGCAGATCCAAATGTTTTATTTATTTTTATTTTTTTCAATACTTTAATAAAGTTTCCTATTAACTTTCCAAAATTTTAACAGCATAAAACTTATACATTGGTTATCCACGCATCAAGACATCTTTGCAGTCTCTCACAACTTTTTCAGTAGTGATGTATTTACTTGATTCCTTAACCATTACATCTTACACTTACTTAAATCACATATCTCTTTATCATCCTATGAACATCTCAATCTTCTCCACTTGGTTTATTTACTATTCACATATTCCCTTCATCTCTGTTTCTAATTCTTCATTCTTTATTTATTTTTATTTCTAAACCACTGCATAGCAAGGCCATACCAGGCCACTACTAATAAATTGAAATCTTCTTCTGCTCTTTTATTTTTCATTCGTTAGCCTGTCCTATCTCTACTACAATCTATTTATTTTTTCTTATAACATGCCTTCCGGAAGAACCGCCGTTTTTATCTTCCAGATTGTGCATGGTGAAAATCCTTGCAATGCAGTACATATTATACATATACACATTTCCCAGTCAGGAGTCCAAGTCACCCCTTTCGCTTCTGTTTTGGTAACAATTTCATTTTTATCTGAAGCTTTGTTCCCAACCCAACAAATTTTACTTATCTATTCTATCTAATTCTCTAGAAACAGGTTGTTATCCAATCTTACTTGGGACCAGTTTGAAAAATATTCTATAGCATTTTGTCGTAGCGGTAAACAATTTTAATTAGCCGCAATTTTCCCCATAGTGATAGCTGTAATTTCCCTCACATTTCCAATTTCTTTTTGATTTTGTATTATTAAATTTCTATAGTTATCTTTTTGATTAAAGAGCATCTTAGCCATGTTAACCAAATGCCCTAAATTTTTTACCTTTTGGTTGTAGAGTAATTCCCGTTCAGGAGAATGAGCATACAGGAGACGTCATTGAGAAACGTGTTTGAATAATAACACACAGCACACAGATACACTAGTACAGTAAATGTAGGTTTTTATCTTCCAAAACATTAAGCAAAGTTCAAGAAAGCAGTCCCAAAGTCATTACAAGTAAAGATCAGCCAGTTTTATCCAGGGATAATCCAATAACAAAACTTCCAATGTCAAAACAGTCGTAATAAGACTTACATTCAAATCCAGAAATAGCAGTCAATTAGAAAAAATGGAGAAACAGCGAATACTTTCGACACGAGAAGGTGAAAACAAAGACTCACTGCACTTCACTTGAGACTCTTCTGAGACTAAGCTAAAATGACCACCCAGGTTTTGGCTCCATTCTTATCGGCCATTTGAGAACCACACCCAATTACAATTTATGATTCTCTTAAGAGACAGTATAAAGATGTTCATTCTGGTTTACATATTGTCCATACCCAACATCTACTGTTAGGTGGCTTACCATTCCTAACATTCGCCCCTTTTGGTGAGGACAGATATATACAACCTTACATTTCTAAGTCCATAATGCTACAACCAAGCCTTATGCTTTACAGAGCTTGACATCTTTGTAAATGATTCTGCTATATTGCTTTTCTGACATACAATATTCTAGCTTAATCATCTTTACTTTGCACCACTTTGTCTCACATTTAAAATATCTTAAAATCTGTGTGTTTCGTTCTGTCTTAACCAGCAATATTGAAGCCATTTGTATTGCTGATTGTTATCTTCGTTAAACTATCAAAGAATCTGTTACATCAATTTCCCATGTCAATTATGTAAGTTATTATACAACCAACTAAATCTGTAGCATAATAAAGACAAACATGAGAATTCCAGCCTCCACGTTGACAAACTTTAGATAGTTTACTGTCTAATTCACCTCCATCCAATCAATGCATTTTCCCAATAATACCACAGTACCCAATGCGATTTTGATCGACTTGTAGCAAACTTGCATCAGCATAATGCAGTTAAACTCAGTTCATCTTTTGCTCAAAACAATGCATAATGGCATTGTTTGTTGCAGATATTCTTCACACACGTTTAGGCAGTTTGCCAGTTGCCTTTCGTCAGTGGCTCAGCTGTAAATTCTCGCTAACTGACTTAACACAGTATGCAATCTCTGGCCTTGGCCCAATTACTGAGATAAGAATAAACTACCAATCAAGGACTGATAATGTTCTTATCAAAAAGGAATTTGAAACATCACATGGTAAACGCACGGCTCATTGCTGTCATTTGCCGGTCTTAGCAAAGTTCACATTTATTAACGTTCTTATAATTGGTAATTTATCTGGCCTGTGAGATCTTGTATCCTCCCCTAGTTTATTCTATGGTCAAAACCAAGATATTGTTTGTTTTATCTTAAATCCTCTCTAACTCGTGCGAGATTATTTTAGGCAGCTTCTTGTCCGAGTTTTGGTGATTAATGCTATTGTTCATCAGTAAATAAAAACAACCAATGAAATTACACATTTATTTCCTCTATTAAACAACATGATCAGCCATGCCAGCTACAAAAACTACTTAGTTAATTATTTAACTTATACATTGGTTCCACTTATATCCTGATTGCTTCAAAGCCATAAAGACTCTTTTTCAATTTCTAGGCAATCCAGTATTACAATTTTTGAGACTAAAGCGTTTCTTTAAATCACATAGTGTGTTTGCAATGGTGCATGCAGCTAGCCTCTCTTATATCTAAATGATTGTACAATTATTCGTGACTTAGCTGCCCACACTTAATGCGTGCCCTATAATGTCAGTAGGCTTCAGACAAGGTGCAACAACTACCATGTCATTTGTGTCTGATACCAAACATCAGCCCGGCGTATCAGCATGACCTCATGGCCCTTTGACTACTAATCTGGCTTTAATGGGTAACATCCGCATCTAGACGTAGTCTTCAGTTTATAAATCCAGTTTGACCAGTGCCATGTTTACTCTGGTGGTAATTTAACAGTTTTCGTATACCTCAAAAGCACAAGGTCTTTTTAAAGGCATTCTAGTTCCTTTCCATTGCTTTCTACAAGCAGCCTGAACCTTAGCAGGATACAGTTTATTTCACTATAATTACCTGGAACTGTATTCAGCTTGGCATACAAGACTAGCCTCGATTATCTATCAGGTGGTTGTGTTACTCGGGCTTGAACGTCTTGGTTAATGGCTGGGCTTATTGGTGGACTGTCCTGTGCACTGCTCTGTTCTTCTATCGCTCCTCTGTGCCTGTTCGTCTACTTCCTCCTGGGCTTCCCTTTAATGGCCTATTTGTTAGTTTACTGATTTTTACTTTTAGGGGGGACTATGTTGGTGTCAATAATAACATCATTGCTGGATTCCCTGTGTTCAGTTGTATCCCCCCAATGTGCGTCAAGAAAATTTTGCACTAACACTACAATAAACATAGCTGTTGCCCTGATCCCAAAATCTAAATGCTCTATGCGTGGCTTCATAGGACCCACAAAAAATAACTTCTTAGCTCTATGTTGCCCTTTCAGTCCTTACTTGTGAGGGACATATTGCACCGCATGCTAAGCTTCAAACTGCATGGTAGGTAACTTAAATTTGGTTTTCTGGCCATGCCAACGAGTGAATGCTAATTCTCAAAAAAACACCCAAACACAACAAAGTTGTGTTGTGATTAACTACATTGTTTAACACACATGGTTACTACACATTATGGCCTACCCACAGTGTTTCAGGTAAAACCTGATGCAGATAACATGAGTGTGAGTCATGGCTTGTAATGTTTGCCCTCTCCATTAACAACGAATTACGTTGTGGTCTGTTAAGGGCAAGAACGTTTATGCTCAACACCAGCCAATTTCAACATAGTTTCGAATCTTTTGTTAACAACACTCATCAGTCCTATATGATCAGGTAACTAAAGGTAGATTACTTTACTTTTCATTTTTCTTTCAGCCAAACCTAAGCCAGTTTAAAGAGAAAGTTGGAATGTTTCTGTTTTTGTTTTTCATGGGATAGCAGAAATCGTATTCGCTCAGACTTGGTTCAGTAATACTCAAAATCATAGCAGGCACTCCTAACTTGGTTTTCTTACGGAGCAATTTATGTCCAGCAAAACACAACCTCTAAAGGTTCTTTGGTCTTTAAACCCAGTTTAGTCTGTTTGGCAGGGAGTAACTTTACTTTTCTCCTGGCTACATACATTACAGTTTAAATACTTGGCCTACAGGATTCCAATTTTACTCCCTCTGACAATTTCCACCAGTTTGTTTGAGCATTTTTGAAATTGAATGTGCCCCAAATGTTTTGCAGTTAAAATGTATCATCATGCATGGGGGCTTAACATTGGTATAAACTGAGTTAGCCATCTCTCAAACGTCGGCTATCATGTATTACATATAAATCATTTTCTAATGTAGCAGTAACACTTTTACCCTCTTTATAGAACAATATTAACTAAAGCCTACTTATAATTAAATTAAATTTCAATTTTTGGTACATATAATATAGTTAAATGTTCATTTATCTACGAAGAACAATTATGCAGTACCTTCACCTGATGCTTTAAGCTTCCATCCATTTGCCAGGTGATACATGTTGTTATTCAATGGACATCTTCACCAACACTTTCTATCTTTAGTAATGCATTGTGATGCTCCCCAATCAACAGCCCAAAGATCATGGTTTACAGTTGAATTGCGGTAGACATAGCTAAACTAACATTCTTCTTGGTCTCTGGTGTTTACGAGTTGTCTGTTTTGTCGCCTTCTTACAGAATCTAGCTATATTCCCCTAGCCCACAAGAAAAACATTTCCCCACAGAAAAGGCAGTTAGAAGGACCAAATCCCTCTTCTTGTGTGTTCCTTCTCATTATGGTCCTATCCAGCTGTCCTCTTGCTTCTTCTAACACCGTTCCAGTTATATCAGTCAATGGCAGTGTTTATCTCTGGGCAAGACTTCCACGTAAAGATGTAATCATCATAAACTTTCATATAATGAGGAAAGAATGATGTAAACTTGATGAAGCTCTGAAAAGTATCAGTTCTTTTCATGGAGTTCTTTTCATGAAGTTTAAATAGACTAACATATATCCACCTTTCAGAAGATCATGTTCTAAACAGTTTAACGTGTAACGATGTATGTGTGCCAGCTACACTGTCACAACATAATCCTCCTTCCACAATTCTCCCAGACACTAGGCAGCAGACTCTTCCGTCTTCAAATATGGACTAGCTGGCTGGCGTCACTCAGTGTTAGTCAATTAACAAAGCACCTCTTCGTTTGTTCTGTTTAAAGTCAGCAAGGCTTTCTGGCATCATCCTCATTAGCTGGAATCCCAAGCATTTCCATCTTGGGTGGATTCTGAACTCATTTCATTACAACATACATTCTCATAGAAAGTTAAGACACATTCCATAAGACCAGGAAACAGTTGTGTTCCATCCAACCGGTATTATTATCAGTGATAGACTTGTTGAATGTGTGCTTGTGCCCATCTTTACCAGGACATTAACCCACAAATTAAACAGTGAAGGAAAGCTGTCTGTATACAGCACTGTGTGTTATCACACTAACACTCAGTTATCTGAGCTGAATGGCTGGCCCATAATCAGTGTTGAGATAATTCCCCGTTAGTGAGAATGGGCACATACAGGTGAGACGTATTTGAGAGAAGTGTTGAATAATACAACACACACAGCACACAGATTACACTGACAGCTAAATGTAGTTTTAACTTCCGAAACTTTAAACAAAGTTCAAGCATAAGCAGTCCAAAAGTCATTCACAGGTAAGCTCAGCCAGTTTTTAGTCCAGGGATAATCCAATAACAAATTCCAATCAAAAACAGTTGCGAGTATCAGACTTACATCAAATCGCATGAAATAGGCAGTCAGTATGGAAAAATGGAGAATGGCAATACTTTCCAAACAGAAGGAAAAATAGAGGCTCACTTCAATGAGACTTTTCTGAGGCCTAACGCTAAAGACACCCAGGTTCACCACTTTCGCATTTGCCAATTTTCCTTCTATCTATTTTCTTTAATTTACTATTTTTTTGTTTTAACTAAGCTGGACCTGCAATTCTCTATCTAACTTTTACTGATCCTGGATCTCCAAAAAAATACTATATCATGCTGCTGTCCTTATAATGTTTTTTAATTGAACCCTGTTCGCAATGTTTACGTAAGTAGGAAGGGACAGGCCATCTGCTTACTCCTTGTGCTTAATGTTCCATGGCATCCCCATTTTACCCTGCTGTCTTGCATATATCAAAATATTATATTTAGATTGGCATGTTTTATTTGTACTCATTACATAACGCTTGCCATAAGCCTTCCCATGTTTTCCTGGGTCTCAAATCCTATATTACATCGGTTTAATTGTCTATAGACCGTTTGTCATGAAAAAAGAATACTATATAAGGCAGCGTGTCTTATCAATCTTCTATTTAATGAAGCCCATTATGTTTTCAATCAAGCTACGTTATAATAAGAGAGTGGGCTATTTGACATTGATGGTCCGATCTTCTGGGCTGCTCTTACTGTCTCCTATGTCTGACTTAGGAATTTGTGTTCCATTCAGTGCTATCGATTCTACTTAATGTAAAATAACGGGTTAGGAACATATAAATGTCAAATAATTTAAAAGTTTATTGCCCAAATGCATGTTTTTACATGAATTCATAATCAAGTTAAACATAATATCAAAATTGACATAAATTTTCACATAGGAAAGACAATTGCCAAAAATGATATATTCAAAATGGTTTGCATTATAATTCTATTAAAAAAATTCAGGAATAAAATCATTCTAGATTATTTTTAATTTAGATACTATGTATGAGATAAGAATCCGTTTTAGGTCACTGTAAAGCATAAGATTTTTTTCATCTTGCATTATACTATTTTAAATGGCAAATAAAAGATATGGCCTAAATATGAAATGAATTATGTACCGAATCATCTTAATCGGAAAAATTGTCTAGTCATTCTTCCATGGACTTGAATTTTCTGTAGACATTCATGAGTTTATAATTGGCATTTCCAATTTTTCTGGAGCATTTATAAATCCCCTGGGAGACAATCCGGTGCTGGTGTCTTATTATTTTTCTTTCAGGATTACCCTTGAAGTTCTCTTAATGTTATTTCTGGTTGTTCTTCTTCTTTTATCCCTTCTGGGATCACAAGTAGCCCTTTTCCTTCTAAGTATGCTTGTATTTCCCTCTTCCCTACTATATATTCCTCAAAAAAACTTTGTAACAATATGTTTTTTTCTTTTCAATTTGATGTTGTAGGCGTACCATCAGCGTCTTTCACATTGTTGAATGCTCTTTTTTTCTTTTTTTTTCTTAATCTATAGGCTAGCCACCTTTCCGCTTATTTTGCATGTTCAAAATAATTCTTTTATCTTTTCATGTCCTGTACCATTCATCTTGTGCTAACATTTCAATTTATGTCTAATCAATTATCCTCTCCGTATATGCTTCATATGTGGTTTTTTTCTAGGGGGGGGGGGGGGGGGGGTGGGGGGGGGGGGTGTTTTTCTAACTCCTTAAGAGTATTTCTAGAGTTAGATTTTCTTTTTTCCCGCTTATATCTACGTGTATTATATGAAATGCTAGGCCCCTGATATATGATTTAGTCATGTCCAAAGGTTTGCGAATTGATTGTTTGCTTGTTTTTTGTTTTCCTCAAACAGAACTCCAATTTTTTTCCATCATCTCAACACATTTTCTTTTCTTTTAGATCTTTGCTCTCTCAGC